>JAAXNX010001308.1:0-18673 GCA_036491905.1 Folsomia manolachei
TAATCATAATTACTAGAGACACAGCTCAGCTTGTCAGTTTATGACTGTTTACTCAAAGGAAACCGCAATTTGCTGCTAAACAGAAAATCATATATCCAAGCATTTTAGCCAAAACTAGTGCGAAACTTATTCCATTGTAATACGTGCATCCCAACAATTACAATTGTAAAAAATTTTCTGCTTCTCCTTTAAAGCAATGATCTTCAACACTTTAAGCACGCAAAAATATTTTTTGCTAACTGGATTAATTGAACACTTTGATTCCTTTCAAATGTTTACTGGTGAACATACAGATCTCTTGTGTGCACATTTGCTAACAATTCCAAAGTTTATGTGCATAGCTACATATTTTTGAAACATGCTTAATAACTGATGATGGATGCCGGAAAGGGACGTGTGCATGGAGTGTAACTCACAGTTAAACAGACATATATAACAAATGCCAGAAATATTTTAGTGTTGTGTATTTACCCAATAATTCAATTTTGACAGGGAACAGGGGACAGACGTTTTGTGCACATTGGAAGTTGGGCAGCATGAATTAAACTGTACTTCCTTTGAAGAGTATTGCCCCTTGTACATTGAATACAATTGTGAATCTGGGAGGGCGTTAGTGAAATACACCGAATTTGGTGGAAAGCAAATAAATAATGATGATACTTATCAGTTCACAGTGGAGATTTTAACGAAAACAAACTCCTCGTGATAATAACAAAGTACAGTAAAGTAACCAGATCATGGGTTGAATTTAATATTCATAGGAAACTTCAACACATATCTGCAATATTAATCATTGGTTATTATTGAAATATGGTAATTCCATGGTTCGATCAATTTTAGATGGAATTGTTGGTTGGTGATGTAAATGTGCTGAGATGAAACTTTTTAAATTTTAAGGAAAAAATTCGTTATAGCATTGGCATATCGTAGAAAAATGTAGTGTTTATTTGAAATATGTATTTTGGCCACCGTAAATTTCAGTATAAATTTCGAAGGAACTCGGCTCCTGACTGACCTTCATTAAAATGTACCGACTACCAATGTCAGGCAAAACTCCCCACATAGTAAACTGAGCAACTATGAATCCTACACTTTGTCCCTCTTGTTATCTGGTTGAATAGCATGTATGGAATTTCCTGTTCTTTCACAAAAAACACGAAGATGCAGCCATTCAGAACTATTGCATCAAATCACGTTTTTGTTCAAAAAAGCACTCCCTTCTGCACACAGCATCGCACCAAAAACTCTTTATATTTTTTGGACAGATAATTGATCCCAGTCTGGCAATCAGAGACCCATTCATTTCTCCAGGACCATGAATTCGAGCATGTTAAATCCATACTCAAAAAGTGGAATGATCTGGTTTCGAATTGATTTGATCTTGTTTTTATGAATTGGGTGATGATCCATTGCCTCACTACAAAGTCCATGTTTTCAGCTAAAGTCTTTTCATGCCAACCCTGATCCCAACTTTCTGGCTATCTCTAATCAACAGCCGGTTTTATAAATAAATTAAGAACATCAATTAATAAACTTGTCTTGACGCAGTTGAACTCAGAAATTACAAGATGAAGTCAAGCGACCCGAGACGAAGCCAAATGAAGATCAAGCATGTTATGAATAGGACAAAAAGAGTTAGATTAAATTTTTTTTCCTGGAGTCCATTTCAATTCCAGAAGATACGGTAACAAGCAAAAAGACGTACAAATATCTTGTCATAAAAATATGACCTTCTTCTTGGATAATTCGAATTAGACCAATTTATTTCTCGCATGCCACAGCTCAAATTGAAGCACCGACGCAACACAATAAATCCTCGAGGCGATCGAGATAGGATTGAATGTCAAGAATGAAAAGAACAGCTTTGCAACAATGATAACGGGACTTGCCAAAAATAAAGATAATCATATTAGATGGCTATCAGTGCCAAAAATAGACACAATTATTACTCATTTCTTGCAATAATCAGATGACGAAATTAAACAGCTAAACACTTCCTGCCAAATAGTATCAATGTGCGAGCGTTGTAAGTGACAAAAAGACAGAGTTATTTTGGTTGCTGTTGTAAAATAAATGAGGCATTGGTATGGTGGGAGTTGACGGGATCAATTTTCCAACAATAACAGTAAAACATTCGCCAAAACGCCCCACCTCTTTGTGAAAATGGAAGTGTATGTGATAATTAACGCCATTAATCCAGGCGTAGCTAAACCATGGCGCAAAATATAGTATGACATATGTAATGTTACATTTTTGTTGCTCAACAAAAGTACTGTCATATAATGAATTGCTAAAAAATGAAGGACTTCAAAATTTATTTCCACCCACTTTCCGATGAATTTGTGTAAATAAGTAAAGCGAATTCTGCCTGACGTGCGAATTATGGACAAATGTTTAGTAAAATACTTTTTATATTTTTCCATTAGATGAATGAAGTGATGGTATGGATAATTGTTGTTAGAATAAAATCATGCGGGTCGATGCACTAACGAATTTCCATTAAATCGCAATAATGCATGTGTTTAATATGTATCTTTCGTAATAAAGACATTACTAGATAGCAAATGCATAGATAAGAGTTGGGGACATTTAGTTTAACCATCACAATGGAAACAGTTATGCCGGGGCACCAACTTGCCGCAATTAACAAAGATGGACAACTAGGCATTTGTCACAATGTTATGGTTATTGAGAAAATTGTTTAAATGTCAGGGAATTTAACATGTGGATACGCACAAAAACAATAACAAAAAGGAATACACGTGAAATTTACATTTTTATATACTTCACAAAACATGCGATATTAGTTCAAATGTTGTTACGCTATCTTATCCATAACTCGATATGATTAGATTATGTAACCTATATAGATGGCTGTATCTGGAGTGTAATGTAAATTTGCGAAATAATAGCCAATCAAGAGGCAATTTGAATTCGGCAGAAAAGCGTGTGCAAAAACGAATAATTTTGCAGTATTTTATACAATTGGTACTCAATAAGCTTCCCAAGTTCCCTAACTGAGCAAAGTTGAACAAACATTTTCCACACCAGGAAAAAACTGAAACTTGAAGAATTTCATTAAATAACTCGGTTGAGCATTGCTTCACGCGATTAAGTCATAAACTATCGCGTATCGGCTTAAACACCGAATTTCGGTCCTGCGAAATAAATACGCCATATCAATAATCAATAGATGGTGGAATTTAGGCCAAAAATACAATTCATATGAAAACGATACGAGCTCTACAATCCCAATCCTAACCGGTGCCTACCTGGGTAGCCCACTCTTAAAAAACGTGATGCCGTCATAATAAATGTGCATGAATGTTATGTGACGCAGGTAAAGTTCTAGGGTCAACAAAGTAATAATATTGCAACTCGCCAAACTACAATTCACCCGGTCACATAACTATTTATGAAGTGGCAACAAGGTTTGGGTTTGATTCTGATACCCACATCAGCCAACTTTGCAAATTTAAAATTATTTTCCACGTCTCAGTTTTAAGCTTGACACTAAAATACTGAATCATAAACTTTGTTTCTATGAATAAATGCTATCAATTAATATCAAATCAGTCATCTCATAATTCCAATCATATCTGTTTTGGCTTACATGGGAATTCGATTAACCTCTGATCGCCCATGATTTACAATTAAATCCTTGTTCAAAGAATCAAGAGGAAAGTCAGGATTGAAATTAAAATGCAACTTACCTTTTACTGCCAGATGCGAATGTGGTATTTTGTCTGGCATTATGTGAGCTATACAAGTTTAACCCCAGCAAGGTAAGGACAAAAAGGACGAGGAGGAACCTGCTCAATTTCTTGTGCAGAAATGACGACAACGACATTGCCATCGACATGGATGGGGCGGAGAAGTTGGTCAATGGGTCATCTGACAAGATTCAACCGATGTTGATGAGTTGATGCTTCAACACATCTCAACTCACTCTCTCACATGAAGATAACATCAGGAAAACATTGATATTTTTCTTCAACAGCGTCTCTTTGTGAGGTGTGTTGGTATTCAGATAAATGACGAGGAAAGTGGTTTTGATGGAGGGATAAACAGATGATTTTTTTAAATTTCCTCCTTCTAGCTTGGTTTTATCCAACTCGTATAGAGTCTCGGGTTGGGATTTTATTGAACTGCATTGTGTGAGTTGTTAAATTGATTAAAAGTTTGTAAATCGCATATTTCCCAGAATTGTGCAGAAGTGGAGTTGTTGGTTATTCTAAAATTGAACAATAAAAAAAATCATTATTCTCTGGAGTTACATATTGATAAAAGAATTCCTAAATGGTGGGAAGGAAGGAAAATGGTTTCATTCGACATGAACAGGAGCATTATNTGAACAATAAAAAAAATCATTATTCTCTGGAGTTACATATTGATAAAAGAATTCCTAAATGGTGGGAAGGAAGGAAAATGGTTTCATTCGACATGAACAGGAGCATTATTCATACGAATTCGGATAATATACTGACATCTGGATTAGCTTGTCATTGGCTCAGACACGGTACACACCGCAGACATAAATCTAAAACAGTATTTTTCTAGACTGGAAATGAAAAGAGAGATCCTATCAATAATTAGTGCCTTCATCGGGACACAGTTCCTCTTTTTCGTCAATTACTAATTACTGAGTCACATCATGAATATTATTTGCAGATTTATGCAGATTACTAAAATAGGTTTTTTGCACACAACAAATATAGAACCGGCCTAGAGTCACAGTAGAGTGGGAGTTGGACTCAATATCTATAAACATAAGCATGCAACCACATTACTAAATAAATTACGGATAACCAAGTTCGCAAACTGAAAATCTATTACAATACTTTCTGCGTAGATTATACATGCAACAAAATTCATGACTGTAACCAATTTAAGCAGACTTACGTAGTATGTGTGTAATCACCATTAAGAACTCCAACCTCTAAAACTACAAGTAATTGGCAAACTAAAACTCATCCACAACCAGAAAACAAGTTACCAAGAAAAGCAATGTGTATGATATTACTTATTGTTATGATAGGAAGTCAGTCAGTTTGCAAAAATTGCACTAGTTCAGCTCAAATACTGACAAATTCGTACCTCCACCAATACTAAACCACACGAAGTTTAGTAATGCTGGTCGAGTATTTAACCCCATGAGATTTATTAAGAAAACTTTCCCAAATTAATAACCTCTCAACCTACCTCTATTCCATAACCATGTCTTTATTCCTCTCCAGCGAAATCAACTCACAAACACTGGATGTTAAGGCAATTTCTTATCTTGTCTTAATATGGAAGAACGTTTTAGATACCACTGATTAAGAGTCTCATCCTCACTTCAGAGCTGGACTGGACGATAACATTCACAAAATAAAACAAATATTTTGGAAAAAATATAAAGATAACTTGGACGATAAAGCGACCTCAGATAAAAGACTGCACGTACACCATCCGACTCAATTCTGTACAAGAAATGAAAAGAAATATTGGGAATTCTCTCCGCAGTTGGACAACTAATTTACCCAATATTTCCCAAGAGGAGGCTAATGACTATTTCAAAACCAGATAAAATTAACACAAGACAACAAACAACCAATCCAGTTGTACAATTTAAACTAATCATGTTGGCATAACCAAACATAGAAACTTATAAATAGTTAGAGCTCTTCTCTGAAACATCCCCACGGTCCAAGTGTGATAAGCATAGCCATTCACTCTCTTTGTAACTTATCTTGACAGCAGTTAGTTAAAACTGCTCAGCACTCATTTGTAAGACATGAACCGAACCCAAATATTTTCTTAACCTTAAGACATTTTTGTACTTCACTACAAAGCAGACATAATCTGCACCTTCTTGACTAACATGCTTCAATTGACGTCTCATCATGTTATGTGATGTTGCTACCTACCCAAGTTTAAGATGCTTCACTTTAATTATTCAACTGAGACAATGCCACACACAGGAAGGCAAATTCTTTAAATATCACAATACTAGACATCACAAAACAAAGCTTAACCAAAGTTATTCGCGTTTTGTGTTCATGCAAAAATGTACTGCAAAATTTACAACAACAAATTCATAAAATTTTTATGGAGTAGTGTAAATTAGACGTTGAATGGGGAGGGAAGGGGCGAAAGGAACATGGAGAGAATTTTACAATGCATTTTCTTCCATATTCTACACCCATTTACTATTCATGTTAATTGCTAATTTTATGGTATGGCATCTCAGGCAAGATGTGGTACAATACATGTCCAAAACATTCTTTAAGCACATATTCGCCAAGTCTATGGAGTGCAGGGACGTTGGTTGAATGTAAGCTGAGTAAAAAAGCAAGGAAATTAAGCACGTCCTTGATCCAACGTGTGCTTCATTACTTCTTGGATATTACTAGATACTTTTATCTACGACGAAAATCGACACTTGGCCAAAAGCACGTAGTCGTGTTATGCCATCAATTATCACTATCACACCGTAAAATTGAGTTGCATCATAAAACTTGGGAAGGATAAAAAACACGGCTAAAGGTAGTATTATGCATGCGAATTAGGCGAAATGAAGAGGAATAAGGATCTGATTGGCGAAAGGATGCACAAACATCAAAATGGTGGTTCCTCGATGAATTAACAAAATTTAAACCTATCGACCCGACCTTGAATATTGTGGGTAAAACTGAACAAAATTATTGGGAATGAAATGACAGAACTCCAATTATTCAGGTACTTATGTGCCTCGTTTTGAAATCGGTATATGTCAGTAATAGCAAGTCGGCAAAAGTAATAAAACCGAGGTCCAGGTGATAATGTTGGGAAGAATTTGGTCAAATAATAACCATTAAACAGGCCGTGCTCACTCCAAGCAAACCTTGTTAAATATTTATGCAAACTCCTGAAGTAGTTGAGACTAAAGTTGAAATTCGAACCATTAGCTAGCCCACCAACTAATCGTCTACTTTCCATCTCATGTCAAAGTGTTCAATGTCACATACGTCAATTTCTACTTTAAAATTTAAATAATATCACGGATGGTTGGATGCCACTTTAAATCAAGTTCGCCATTTGGAAGAACTGAACTTATCAAAATAATGTGTGAACTAAAGTCAGTAAATAGGTTACACAAATCATTACACATTTATACATTACATTTTATGACAGGTAAGTATAATTTGCCTAAATCAAGGTAAATGCATAAGAAGAATAGTTTGTTAGATTGCAAGAAGTATTTTTAGAGCAGAGTGTCATTATCGCAGTTACTGGAGTATGGATGCATCTCATCTATCAGTAATAAATGATATCACTTGCTATTGCGATACATCACAGCTATTTTAATGTCTTATAGCATGTGTGAATTCCCACTATTTGGTTACACCTTTAAGTTAGTTACAATTTTGTTTCGTGTAATGTGTAATTCTCGGGATTCATTGATCCGAATTTTATATTGTTCCCCAGCTTTTCCACGACACATTTCAACTTTCTAATGGGTTTTCACATCAAATTGACATTGAAAATGTGGCATCATTACGAGAAGGGCAGAAGTCCCATTTAACATGTCATTCCAAGAAACATTAGTCTTCAACATTAAGCGGTTGAGTATTTGTACAAAGAGACACAAGGATGATGACGTGACCTTACAACCAAATCGGCTGAATATGTAGAATATTCATGCATTTTACCAAGTAGCAATAATGGACAGAACGGTCGATTGATGATGAGTTGGAGATGGTAAAGACGAGGATAAACATAATTAAATGCAAAATACCGGCCTTGCAGTTTGTTTGGAGTTTACATACTGGACAAACTTCTTTGATTCAGTATGGCTAATAATATTTCCTTTCAAAAACATTTTTACCAAGTTACCGACAGACGGACAAGGTTTTTCCACAAAATAGCAATGAAAACCTGGCTTAATCTGTTGTCAGGATTTAGGAAAACTTGTTGACCATGAGAAAATGGGGCAGTGTGGTCAGTTTGACGGGCAATAAAATAAGACTAGTGATTACGCTTCTGAAAACATGCAAATTTTTCCGTCTATAAATGTTCCAGCAGTTTGGTAAAACTTTAATTAACCTGAAACCTCTTCTGAGTTGACGGAGGCATGAATAATTGCAGAAGTGTGAAGCTTACGCAATAAATTTGCTATATATCCCCACACCCACCCAAAGTTAGACACTTTATAATTATACGCTAACCATTTCAAATATAACTGTACCATAAATTTTATTATGCGTGATGATAAAAAGAGCAGACAGACCTTTATTAAGAGAAGAAAGCTGAAATTATTAAAACTTACTAAGAAAAAAACAAAGAAACAGTGTGAATCCCAGTTATCAGATATGGAATGAATGAAATGCCACAGACAAGCCAAGAAGATGAGAAATTATAATTATATTTCTCTTAAAAATATCTCATTAACCTCTTTGTCTTTTTTAAGCCATTTATTTAAATCTTCAGACTCAGAACCAAATCAAAATTATGTGATGGTTGGAAATTCATTCAAAAAGATTAAGGAATTGCTGTAAGGGTGGAATCAGGTCACTGAAAAATCACAAAAATGTGCTGTCCCACGCTTATCTATTAGAATTTTATACAAATAAGTGTCAGCCTGGGATCCAGGACAATAGAATAACATACCACTTGGTTAAAATATCAATGCGGTTTGATTGTATTTAATTTTTCAATACCATGTTCAGGCTCGATTAAGATTGACATTTATTTGATGGATTTCAGACCTCTAAACTAAGACATTTTTAAATCCAGTGGTTTCAGTTGCTTTATGTTCTTTGTGGTTTCTTTACTACAATATATTAATGTGAAACAAATCTAAGGAGTAGTTAAGGATGTACAATTTGCTCTGCTATAAGAATTCTTTCCTAGTCAATAATTTGACTATGAAAATGTAGTGCAATTCAAAATTTAAGCAGAATATTCACACAAGTAAATGAAGCTACTACAGTTTGATACTGCAGACATCACTGAATTTAAATTGTCCCAATAAAAAAACCATTAATGACATTATATTCAGTTAAATAAAGTCACGTAGTATTAAACAGCGTTTCTCACTTCCTATAAAGCATTTTACTACCGCTCACTCAAGCGTAAAGGAAATCAATCACACAAATCAAACGGCATAAAATATATCCACCCACTATTTTTTCCTTTACGCATAAATACACAAATCTAGATATTAATTGATTTGAAATTGGCATGAATATGAAAAACATTAACAAATGGATTTAAAAATTTAAATTAAGCTTAATGGACTGAACTCAAACGAAGTGTCAATCCCCAATTACTTCAAACTACAAATAGAAGTTAAATTTTAACAACACTTAAAAACCTGCTTAAAAAATGAGTTGGAACTTTTATTTCCTTTGTGTAAATTTAATTCCTCTCCATTTAAATATTACACATTCAATCCTCACTCTCCGTTTAACACCAGTGTTTAGCATGCTTAAAAGTTTATTGGACATAAAATAGCCGACATAATCATGAATGGATTCTATGCTAAATTGATCCAATTTGAATTTTGGGAATGGCTCTTACATAACTCAAACAATCTAGCAAAGAACAAGATTCATTTTCGAAACTCTTCCTGGTCACAGGCATAAAATGTAGCAATTGCAAATGATTTTCTTTATATTAACTCTACTCCATTTTCCTTTTCATTTCAGATAATTTTGACACAAATTCCGGTGTTAAATCCCTCACAAATAAGATAACCACTTGATAATTAATAAAGTTGTTAATATTAAATTTGGAGTTTACAAATCTTCATAATGCAAAAAAAATCGTTTTGTTCTTACCTCAAACAGGAAAGTGATACAGTTCAAACCACTCTTAAACTTAAATCACAGCAACACCCCAACCACACCCACTTAATCCCGCCGTACTAATAATAGTTAACTAACTTTGTTCTTAATGTTAGCACTTTTTAACAGAAATCCAAGTAGAAACCACTCAGACTCTTACTCCTCTCGTGGTAAGAGTGGAATGAGAGTGAATTCCTTTGGGCTGTGGATTTTGTAAGGAAAATCGATCCATGTAAAAACCACAGCAGAGGCAGAATTGGCTAATTCAGCCCCGCCGTGACTTCTGTCATGAATCCTGATGGATTTCTATGTCTGTAAATGTTATTGGGTAGGAATTTAAAGGATGAAATTCAGTGGTGGGTGTAAAATGACCCGGTCACAGGGGTCAAAGGTTAAATGGTAGGAATTGCTTAAAGGCTATTGCTTGGGAACGTATTAACTCTATTACGGATTAAGAGAGGTGCCTCGTCAATTTGCAGATGAATGTCGCAATCTTGCGAATTGGACGTTGTCGTCACTTTGTAGACGAGGCGATTATGTTCCAGCTCAAAGGAAGATAATGAAGCAAAAAAAAAATGCAAAATTTCGCAACTTCCTCTCCAAAAAGATCCGATAATATCGAAAACATTGTATGTTTTTATTTTCGTCATAAATTTTGCAATACACCTAATGGTACAAAATAATCTAACATAGCGACCTTACCGACAGGCCATATATATTTTTTCTAGTTAAAGAATATTCACAAGAGAATATGAGAGCAACAGATTTTTTCAGATAAATATTTTAGTTTCTCATTTTCTAAATCTCATGCAATAACTTTTCCACCGAATAATTTTAAGAATGATTGAGTTAATCAATGCAAATAATATTTGTCTAGTAATTCCAATTTCACTTCAATATCTTTGTAATTCTCCTTAATTGTCTACCAACTAAAGGTCAGACAAAGCTTGCATCCAAATTAGTTAAAAATACACTACATTACAATTTACTATTAGATCGCAGTAAATTCATAAGCACCCAGACAGCACCAGCGTTTCGGAACTTTATATTTTTTTTGTTACGCATAAATATCCTATTAAACACCATCTCGTTTCAATTGTACTTTTTTGCAATGCCCTTATTTAATTACATTCATTTTCATTATGTGGTAGTTCCCTATATTTATTGTAGAATTATAATAAATTACGAGGAGGACGAAACTAATAGAAATACACCAACTTGTATGGGATTGATTTCGTAATTTTTGTTAAATTTTGAATAATGTGAACTTGAGGATCTTTTGGATTATTGAGAGATTTCAATAAGTTAATTTTAAGGGTGGCGAATTATATTTCATAGTTATATTTGGTTGTATAAAATAGGGTAAATTCTGTATTTTTGTGGAACTTGATTGATTTAATTGATTATCCTTATTTGTCGGGATTGGGTAGATTTTGGAGAAAGTTTAAACATGTTAAAGTTAAATCCTAATTTCATTAAGTTTTTTGTAAAGCGGAAGGCATAATCTAATTTTGGTATTTACACAATATCCGAGCATAAGCATGCACTAATTAATGACATTTACATTCTCTTTATTCTGTCGTGATGTACCTGCACCAATTAAGACGTTTGAGTTACTTGACTAATTTGTTGTATTCAGCGGCTCACAAGAATAAGTGCAAGTTATTTTTATTATCGAATACTTTACGGCGTGCCACCAGTCGCTAGTTGGATGTGATCTATAAATCTTGAATGACGATAAAAAGTGGCCGAGGAAAATGGGAATTATCTAAAAAACACCACATTTCTAAAAAATATAAATGCAAATTATGCACTAAATTCTTGACCAAATTGAATCTCTCTCCCTAAACCAAATAAATGCCATCATGCACCACGAAAATAAAACAAAGAATAATCTAATTTTGGTATTTACACAATATCCGAGCATAAGCATGCACTAATTAATGACATTTACATTTTCTTTATTCTGTCGTGATGTACCTGCACCAATTAAGACATTTGAGTTACTTGACTAATTTGTTGTATTCAGCGGCTCACAAGAATAAGTGCAAGGTATTTTTATCGAATACTTCACGGCGTGCCTCCAGTTGTAATTGATCTGTAAATCTTGAATGATAAAAAGTGACCGAGAAAAATAGGAATTTAAAAAACACCATATTTCTAAAAATATAAATGCAAATTATGCACTAAATTCTTGACCAAATTGAATCTCTCTCCCTAAACCAAATAAATGCCATCATGCACCACGAAAATAAAACAAAGCCCCACAAATAATAATTCAACAGCAAAGCCATAATATTTTATTAAACGATAAGCAACTTAAAGTAGCTGATATAAATACAAATGTACACCTTAATTGGCAATCGATACTGGTAAAAAAGTATTATAAAACAATTAATTAATTACGTATTCATATTTATCTAGCACAGAATTACGGATTCACTCTACAATCTCATGCACATTTCAACTCATTTCTTACTGTATTTGTTTCATAATTTAAGTTTAATGTAGATTCGACATTTCCTGGTACCATAAGGTAAATGGATGTGGAGTGAGTTGTAGAATTAAATAGCATTTTGTTGGCTTAATTTTTTAAACAATCTACATAAATCGCGTGGCGAGTTTCCTATAAAACATGATTGGTTTCCATTCAGCATTAAAATAATTTTATAACAAAATTTAAATCATGCGAGATAAGTTTTCGAAATTGCAACGAAATCTAAAAAGCTTTCAGCATTAAACCTTATCAAGATAACTAAGATTTTAAAACGTGGCTATTGTTTATACGCGTAAAATAAACCATAAATTAATTCCTATTAAAACGTTACTATTTTGCGATTTGCTTTGAAAATCGAGAAAGCGAGTTACTTTCGACGGGACTCTCATTTTTAAGTTGCGATTTGATGTGGCGACACAAACGGGCGGGGTCACGATATAACATGAGAGATTATAATTAGTTTCGAGTTCGACATATTTTTGTCAGTCAGACATTGTATCACAGAGAGGGGGGTTTCTCACAAGATTGTTTTTTTTTCACGATTGGTTTTTTTAGTTGTACATTCAGCGATGAGACGAGACGAAAGAATATTTTCCATTTTCTTTGGCAGGCGACGGCGCCACCGGGTATTTGCGAACCCGGACTCCAGAGGAAACAAATTCCAAATTCAAGCCATCCCAGTTTCCTTATCACTTTTTGTAGGGAGCCGTATTCGTACATTTAAATGTTTTGGTGTGGCTCAGAGCCAGTGCACTGGCTCTTCAAACTGGGTTGTCAACATAATTACGAATATTTCAATTCATCGCTTTAACATAAATTCGGCGGTTGTGTCGCTACGCCAGTGGCTTAACGCCACGCTTCGCTAACACAACTTTTACAACTGACTGACTTCCTTATCCTTACTTTAGCCGTGGTATCTTAATATAATAGCTTTTTCCACGTTTTTTCATTGAATTGCTTTTGTACACAGTTTTCACTATCCAGAGATATAGTAAATGCTAGTAAAAGGTACTACAGATACAGTTAATTGGTGTGATGCAGGTAGATAGGTAATATATAGTAGGTAGAGTCCCGAGATAATTAACGAGATAGGAAAGACTATTTTAACAGGATATTACATACCATTCCAAGTTGATTATCATTATATTTTTAACAATTCTAAATTCTTCTGAATATCATAAAACAGCGGCCCAGGCGCATAGATTCATCCTTTAACCATTCGTACAATTTAATATGATTAACACATTCGCCAGCGATTTAAGATATTGTTTTTGTATCTATATAACAACAATATATTATGACCCATAGTATTACCTTTCTTGCCAACTATTTCCGTAAAATAGGACAAGCTTGTAAGTAAATGCAATATTTAACAGATGAGTTTCATAGATAACCTGTAACGAGATAAGATTTGTTTCTACATAAATAATTCTAACTTTCACGTTTAATGGTCGACCATTGTTTTCACTCCTGAGAGTCACAGAGAGGTTTTGTTTTGTTTAATGAGCTGGGGCCAATTCCAATCAATATTGTTTGAAAAAACGGCGTTTTTTTTGTCCTTATCTTAAGTTAAGATTCTTTAAGAATCATTCTTAACTGGATTGAGAAGAGATCGAGACGAGGCGCGATGGGATGGGATGCGACGCGCAATTAGTTTGTTCATTGGAGCTGGACGCGGTGTGTGTTTTAAGTAAAAAGTACATTCATTTCAATATCCTATCATTCTTCCCAAGATTAGATTGGTGGCTGACATATTTACGCTTTGTATTTTTTATACTGGACAGATAATGAATTCTGAGATATAGCACATAAAGTAGTAGAGATAGTGTAGCGCGTTGTATTGTAGGTAGGTAAGGTTGTTGGATAGGTAAATGCAGATTGCATGCTGAAACTATTTTGGATAAAGTTTTTTAAATTTCTGGATCACGTCTAAATCCAGTAATTGGTTGATTCCTTGGCAGCCAGGGTCACCGCCAGACACTCTGCCAGATGAAGGAGACGAGGCGACGGACAAGTGAGACGCACGTTACTAAAGAGAGACAACGTTGTGGATTCTGATTTTGAATTTGGAGTTGATTAGGTTCCTCTTGAAAGGGAAGGACCCAATTTTCATGGTCATCGTGATCATTTAAATAATCTGGATCATCGCCCAAAGTTGAGGTAGGGCGACGTGGGATAGAAGTCTCTGGTGTCCATCGAGTGCCCAACTGGTGGACCCTGGCCTTATCTCAGTCCCATTGATTCTCCTTCACCATATGAGCTAGCTCGATGATGTACTTTCCTTCTTTGTACTTTTGACTAGATTCAAAGGCATGCTCCTGTAAGAAACAAATTTAGAGTGTAATTATTTGTCATCCCAAGTAATTATAAATTCTGTTGCCTTACATATTTCCAACCAAGTGTGGTCCGACAGCATTCGCAATAAATATCAGCAACGGCATGAAGTCCTGTTAGCAAGACACGTTCTTCAGCCGGTCCACAGCCAACATTTACCCTGATAACGTTACCAGTTTGGTTTTATTTCATATTTTTTGTAGGATAACAAAAATGGGGTTTCATAGTCATAAATTCTTACACAGAGTTGAAGAGGTAAGCCCGTCCTTGGCTGCCTTGAAATGACTGGAAATACAAATCATGTATTATTACAGGCAATTATAAATAAACCATTATTAATACTTTCATTCATCTCTATTCTTCCCATGGTCATGTCAACTTGACATCGTCAAGAAGGCTGTCATATGGACGAATGCAACTACTAACTCACTAACTCAGTTAGTCTAACTGTCATCACAAACCCTGTGATTCAGAGGAAAAAAAGTACAGAAACAAAAATCAAATGAAGTGTGGATGTGGAGAAAGCATAGGAAAGTTGAACTGAGAAATGCACCAGCATGTGACTACATGTACACAAGTGGGATGAAAATCGATCGCCCTTGAATAAGTTGAAGGACCATCCGTTAGTTGTGCTTTTCACGGGCCAAGCCTAAACTCAACTCGTCCTGCTTTCTCCTTTAGTTCCAAAACACTGCAAAATTCCCGGAAGCAAGAAGCAACTTGTGCCAGTTCGTCCTTTCTCAGAAAAGTAACTATATTTCCATCCCTGAATAAAACACAAATGCCAGGCAAGACAAGGCGCCGCTCCACTTTCACCACACCACAACCTACTCCACTGCAAATAAAGACAGTTTTTTCTTAAAGGATCACTTTCTTTGCGTCCTCCCTCGGTAATGGTTGAGGCAGTAAAAAGAAAAATAAAGTGCAAATGTCGTTAGAAGGAGGAATTCGGAATGAAGGGACGGAGAAAGTTTTTAGTTTAAGGAGAAAGGAGGGTTCTAGCCTAGAATAGTGGACTTACCTTGGAAATGAGCTCATCATGATTGGCAAGATGAGCCCGGCAATGGACACAGGAGTAGAAACGATGGCAGTTGGCCAAATAAGCTTGAAAGGTCTTGACCATAGTGCCATTCGTGGTGAAGGGATGCTCACCCGTGGAAGGGTGTCGTATTCGACCTACAGCCGCCAGCGCTGGAAAATAAAGAAATGAAATAAAATAACAATTTGAAATCAAGTCTCGTCCTTATTTAAATTTCTTAGAGGATGTGCAATATGTCATGCGCCATGTCATTTGAGATTTGACTTCTATTTTCTCTTGATATTAAGTGGAAACTTGGTTGAGTATAAACCGCAACCAATGCCACAGCCAGACGTTCTCGGAGTGACGGGTAAAGTAGACTCATTTGAAGTGAACGGGCACTTCGTGGTGGGTAGACGACGGAGATCTTATTCCTTGTCATAAATGTCATCCTTTCAAGTTGAGGTTGGTCGTATAATCATGCTGAATGGGCAGGGAGAGAGCCGAGTTTCTTACTTGATATCAATAAATTAATTCAATTATCGAATCGGGTTGTAAGACTTGTTTAACTTTGGGTTGGCTGGTAGAAATTTGTCTGCAACCTTTTACTGACTGCAGTCAGGAAAGAGCGTATAAAATGATGGGTGACATTCACTGGAATGTGACTTTGATGTTTTGGAGTGTTTCATCGCCATGGTCTCGGCTATAAAACTGGCGACTCGCCAGTGGCGACGTATTAAGTTTTTATTTTGATAGGGAATCGGCTAAGGTGGGCATAATATTGAAACTCTTTCTGCTCACGATATAAAAAATGCTAGGGATGGGTGTGGTTATGACGGAATGAGACTTGGAATGAGACTTGGAATGTTTGATAAGCTAAATTTTCGTTGGGAATTCGAAATTGACATGGCGTAAGACACGGTCACGATTATACTAGAAATAAATTTATTTATAAAAAATGTTTTGCTCACCTTCTCGCTGCACTGGATCAAGCCAGTGCTTTCACAGTGAATAAAAATCCTTCAGCAAACTCCTAAAGAAAGACGGAGTTATTAAGCGATGGAGATACTTTATGGAAAAAGTTTGTCAGTTCGTCTGTCAGTCAGTAAGAATACAAACCAACCCATTTAGATGCTAGAAAGCATCTAAATGGGTCAGCATAGTTGAATTGTTTTTAGAAAAAAGATCTAATATTTAAAGGAAGGATATTTGTCCCCACCCACTGTGGAATTTAAAGGTGTGATCTAAAAAACCTTTCACCCTGAATTTTTGATATTACTAGATGTTCACTATACAATCCTCAAGTTTGACCCCATGACCTTTCTTAGCAAATGGGGACGTGTTATACAAAAATGATTTAGAACACATTGCCAAAAAAGCGCGCTTGTGTCGAGAGCAAGGTCATGTCACATATTCTCCAGAATTAAAAAAAAATTGTTAGTTTAGTTTATTCACTTTCTGGAAGAGGAAATCCCACTCCAGCGATTGGTTATTAATACAAAGTATTAATATGATGTAGGGACGTAGTTTGGTGCCTCATTCAGTCACAGCCTTTCCTTTTTTGTAATCTGAAAAACAAGAGAAGAAAAATATTAACAAACAGCATAGAAATTCGCATTTATATTAAGCCTACACCAAAATTTCTCATGAATTTCAAATCGTGGAAATCGTACAAGACGCAAAACAACGCCATGCGTCACGCGTTCATTAAAATGCTCCGGTTGCCAACAATTACAGAGAAAAAGTTGAATGTAATGAAAACCAAGTTTAGCTCAAACTCAGAATTTTAATCAAATGCAATCTATTCCATTATTCTCAAGTAATCTATTTTCATGAAAGATGAAACCATACAAACTTTAACTTAACGAGCTGACATGATTCCTCCGCCCATTTGCAATTCCTTGGAAATCCACACGTTTGGAATTAGCATGGCTTGGGCGTGTGCCTGAATCTTGTATTATTGCAACTGACAGGGCTTTGTAGGTGAAATTCTATGAGAATCGTAACTTGGTAAGTGCACAGACACACCAAGTTCTGAGTAGTTGTAAGAAAACCGACAGTAATTTAATAATGCCTGACAGGATATCATTATTCGGGAAAGCCATACATTTATGACACGCATTTTGACAATAGTTTGAATGCACTCTGTAATTTATAATAATACTAACATTAAATATTTAGTAAAACCCGTAGATGCATCATATTTAAGACAGAAAATGGATTAAATGTCTATGCCATGGTCAATGATGTTATGTCATACCTATCCGCAAAGGACGCATCCTCGCTATGGCTTCGTATAGAATTACACAAAAGTCAGAAAATAACTTACTGATTTCTTTGAATTTCTATCTATAAAGGTAAGAACCAAACATCTGAATGTTCGTATAATCTCAGAGCCACGAACGGACACATAACATTAAAAACTACTGTATTAAAAAAACCAAGTAATTTTGTTCCTTTAAACAAAATTGTATCTTTTTGTGAAGTGCATGACGAGATGAAATGAACATGAAGGAAAAGGAAGCAAAAAAGTTTTTCATCCAACATCATCTTCATTCCTCACTTGCACGGTTGTGCTGAGGCCTCCAACAAAGTTTATTTTTAGAAAAGTTGAAGCAATTTAACCAAACCAACATCAACCTAACAACAGCAACAACATGCAAATCCAACCACGTAATGACGACTCAATTCTCCGGATACTTTTTTAAGGATTTGCGTGCGTAAATGTCAAACTACAGAAAATTTAAGATTCTCGATAACCCTTCAAGTAGATAAGCCTTTACTACATTGTAACACTAAAGAAATCAAAGAAATAAAACTGAAACAAAGGAAAAAGTATTTCCCGAAAAACTCAAAACTCCGAATTAGAGCGAGTCCGAGGTTCGAATAGGTGAACAAACTGCGTCACAACGACATTGAACTTCATTTTAGCACGTTCGCTTCACATGCCATTAAAAAGTCAGTTCAAAAGGTTTGATGTGAGCAAGCATAATTATTATTAATTAGCAAACTCTA
>JAAXNX010001309.1:0-18666 GCA_036491905.1 Folsomia manolachei
AGGCTCCAGCCACTCTTAGCAGTCTTGCATCGATAACTCCCAATTGTCCCGATAATTTTTCATCTTTCGTTAGTAAGTCAACAAGGCGCTGGCAAGTCTCCAAAGGTCCACCAATGGTAAACTGATTGGATGCGAGATACGTGCAAAACTCCATCCCAGAAAATTCTGTTCTTTCCTTGAGCCAAGTTGCAAATGTGTCTGCTTCCGGTCCAAAAATGCTTATCATTCCCGTGCTGCTGGATTCAACCTGCTCCTGCATGACCCTCCCTCGATACTGCACAATTCTGAGGGCATCCTTGAATTCGATTGCTTCCGCGAATACAAGAGCCGCAAATTCTCCCACACTCAGTCCACAAACGGCTCGGATATTTTGCAGTGCGGTAGAATTTTCCGCACGAAGTGAAGCCACTTTTGCTAGACTACCCACAAACAAGGCAACCTGAACGAATTCGGTGCTTTGGAAAGATTCCGGATTTTGGGAGAGGGCCAGTAAATCCATTTCTGTGATTTGTTTAGCTTCCTCGAAAAGTGGGGCGGCGGCAGGACAGAGACTGAGAGATTGAAACATTTCAACTTTTTGTGAACCTTGGCCTGGGAAGAGTAACATGTGCGTGGGCATTCCGTCAAATTTGGGGTCGTTTAATGGAGACATTATCATGGCTTCTTTAGGACTGTTCATTGAAATCTTGGACATGACAGCAAAGAAAACAAGGGAAGAAAATGAGGCAAGGGTTGGATTTGAAAAGGCATCTGCAGCCTTGATTGATATTTCGAATGTACGAGATATGACCTTAGTCATCTGCACGGTTAGGAGAGAGTCACCACCCAGTTCGCGAAAAATGTCAGATCCATTTATTGCATCGCATCCGATACAGTCTTGCCAAATTTGGGCAACCCTTTGGAATGTGGATTCGTAGGTTAACTTTTCTTCAGGGAGTAAGGAAGAAGTGGATTGGACTTGGACAATTTCGTCTTCTTCATTCATTTCAGAGGAGGATGGCGTCGGTGAAGGGGACATACTTGCATAACCAAAGTCTTCAAACTTGGAGGATTTCGTAATTGGATTATTACAGATAATATTTTGGGAAGATATCGGCAAATCTGTAAGCAGGCCAATGGTGAATTTATGCAGCATTCTTTCCAGCTTGTGTCCAGCTTCGACAAGAGTATGAATCTCTGCAGATTTTTTGGCAAGTTGCAGTTGAAGTGAGACTAACTGCGCTGGATTGTTGGGTTGTGTCATGATTTGAGATTTTTGCTCTTGTCTGACTGGATCCAACCAATGGGAAAATGGTTTGTAGAAGAATTTTGGTAAAGCTGGGGCCCGTCTCCAAGTAGAAAGATTTGGAAAATATTGCTGCAACTGGGAAGAGTTCAATTTCTCGATTTGATTCGTCCCCAAAACTGTGATTCCTTGCTCAATGGCATGTAATTTCTTGATTAATTCCTCCAGCGAATTGGCTGAGATGACGGCAACCTCTATCTCTTTGGCAGGGTCGGTGTTCTGATTTATAAGGTTGGCCACTTGAGTCCCACACATGTCGGAGAGGGTTACTTGGTTGGAGTTGGATTTACGGTTTTCCAGATGAAATTGCGCATATCTGGAATATATCCCACACGTTGCTTCTAATGACACTCGTCTATCTTCTAGTGGTAGAAGGAATTGGCAAGGATCCTCAGAGTTTGTGAATTTGACAGGACTTTCTCTCTGAATACTAATTACGCTGTGGCAATTAGTTCCGGAAAGACCATAAGCACTAACCCCTGTAATGTAAGGTAAAAGATTAATAAATGGATAATAGATGTATATATAGATAATAAGACAATGGATAACTAACCTGCATAAGCTTTGTCCGAGCTTCTCTCCCTCCAGTCAACAATCTGATCATTCCCAGTCTGGAAGAGGGATTGGTCCAAATACTTACTGGGTTTTGTGATATGTCCCATTTTCGGCGAGGAATTAAAAGATAGGGCACAAGTGGCTTTGAGCATTCCCAAAAAGGCTGCGGACATATCAAGATGTCCAAACTGCTGCTTACACGCTCCAAGAGTGAGACGGGATGGGTTTGTCCTGGAATTGAATACTGTGTTGAGAGCACACAGCTCAATCTGATCCCCAAGGATTGTCCCAGTTCCATGAGTTTCCAGGAAATCCAGCTCATCAATTGTTATCCTCGCCTTGTCCAGTGCGGTCTGAATGACCGTCACTTGTGAATCTACGGATGGTGCTGTAATACCGTTCCCTCGTCCAACGGCATTGGAAGTGACAGACTCAATCGTGGCGTAAATGTGATCCCCACTCATTTTTGCTGCGGACATCCTTTTAAGCACGTAGGCAAAGGCACCTTCTCCACTTGCAGTACCATCCGCACGTTCGTCAAATGGGAGACAGGTTGAATTTGGGGAATGAATCAGGTTTGTCCCCATCAGACCATCTTTTGCCGGGTAGAGATAGATGTTGACTCCACCCACTACTGCGGCTTGGCAGGATCCCGCCCTCAAGTCACGGTAGGCTTGTTCCAACGCGGTTAAAGCGGCAGAGCAGGCCGTATCCACAACGTAATTTCCACCGGAGAGATTATACGTGTAGGAGAGTCGGGATGGTACAACACTACTTTGGCGACCTACTACGGCCACACCTTCCAAAGAGGGGTCAATGATTCCGTACTCGATCTCCGAAGCTGTCGCGTAAACCGCGATATTAGAGCCGTTGATGGAGGAAAGATTGTAACCAGCATCAGACTAGAGCTTCTGTACTTAGCTCGAGAAACAGGCGTTGTTCTGGGCACATGTGTTTCGCTTCAGAGGGTGCTATACGGAAGAATTCGTGATCAAATTGGTCAATGGATTCAAAGAATGAGGCTCGAACTGCGGATGAGGTGAAGGGAGTTGTCATTCGGGTCAGAACGTGACGGGCTCGTGATTCTGGGAGTTCTCGGACAAAATTAGTTCCAGAGGAGAGGGATCTCCAGAAATCTGGGATTGAACCGGAAACATTTCCAGGGAGGCGGAAGGATACGCCGACAATGCAGAATGGGGTCGTTTTCAATGGGGGAAGGGTACAATTTTTTTTTTTCGGGAAGAGTGTGAGAATTAAGTTGGGCACTGGTGGGGTTGGAATCAATCTTGTAGGCAAGGAGTTGAATTGTTGGATGTGTAAAAATATCCAGGATGCCGTCAAAATTTGCTACTTTCTCTTGAAGGAGGATATTTGACAACTTCATTAGTTGGAAGGAAGTGAATCCTGCGTCCCGGAAGGTGACAGACTTCAAATTGGAATTCATAGACCCTCCACTAATGGAGACTAGTTTTTGTAGGAGGTAGTTTTCCGTGGGTGTCATCTTATCAGTGGTATCAAGGAAGGCTGAAGCTATTTTGTTGTGGAATTGGGAGTATGTCGTCTCGGCTTGAGATTGTAACGCTTTTCTATCAATCTTCCCATTTTGTGTGATTGGGAATATTGGCAGAGGTAGTATCGTCTGAGGAACCATGTAATATGGCAATTCTTTTTTGAGCTCGTCCTGCAAAGCTTGGCACTCTTTCTTTTCCAAGAGGCGACTTGACTTCAAAACAACAATTAAAACTTCAGTGTTTTCATCAGTTTTAATTACCAAAGCCACTACCAAATCCACGTTAAGACCCAGACTGATTGTGGCATCCATTACTTTACTTTCTAATTCCGCAGTATTTATTCGAAGTCCACTTGCTTTCAGGATTTGGCCAGAGTCTCGTTCTCTAAATTGTATAACTCCATTGGGAAGCCAGGAAACAGTGTCACCAGTAAAGAGGGTGGGTTCATTACTTCGTAGGAAGTCCCCACTGCCAACTGTGACCCCGGAAATGGTGAGAGTTCCACAGGATCCGATTGGTGTTGGGAGGAGGGTCACAGGATCCCGGATTTGAACTGAGATTCCTCTCATCGGACGCCCAATTGGTACATAGCGGCAGAGGCGTTGATAGTTTTGAATTTCTTGGAAGTCATTGGGAACCAGGAATACTGTGGATTCAATGGTGGCCTCGGTTAAGCCGTAACAGTTGTAAATTTTTGTAGCTGGATGTAAGTGTTGTCTCAATAGTTGAAGAGTTTTCCATGTAAGACTTTCTCCACCGAGGGCTAGAGTCGTGACTCCGTTCATGAGACTTTCACCGACTTCTTGGCATGCAAATAGTGCAAACTGAGGCGTCATTTGGATAAAATTGACATCATACATTCGCACCAGGTTGTGGATCTTGGACACGTCCAATCTCTCCAGGAACGATACCATGGTCAATGAGCCATTTGTGCAGAAGAGGCTTTTACACACGTCGGAAATGAAGACATCAAAGGAAAAAGAGACCCATTGAAGGATATTTGTGGCTGGGTTTAGGTCAAATTCATCTCTTGCTGAGGAAATGAATTGTAACAGGCCACCGTGAGTAAGACGACATACCTTTGGTTGGCCTGTGGATCCGGAGGTCATTGTGATGTAGGCGGGGCCTTTGGATGGTTGGGGTTCCACATCAGTTTGGGACGAGGTCAACAACAAATCTTTGACCGAAAGGATGTTTTGTCCCTGGACTTCAAAAAGAAATTGGTTGCTGTCCAGATTTGTGAGGATGGCAAGAGGGCAGATGGATTTGGATTTCAGGAGACGGCGCAGGTTTTCTTGAAGGTTGACATCAATCGGGAGAAAGTGACCACCGGCACGCCAAACGCCCAACAGGGAGGCGATGGCGGAAAAGGTTTTGTCCATAACCAGAACTACTGGAGAGGTCTCCAATTGCTGAGGGGTGAAACGGGTCAACAGTTCTTTGGCTATGTGGCAGGATGCTGTATAAAGTTGGGCGTAGTTGTATTGAGCGGATGTCTCATTAATCGCGACTTTCTCCGAGTTGAGGGCATAGTTTTGGTCAAACAGGGATATGACTGAAGGTGGGGTGGGGTTAGGATTAAGGTTGTTTCTCTGGAAGGAGGCGAGGAGGCCTTGTTCCTTTTCGCACATAATATCCAACTCCTTCAAGATTATGGAGGCTGAATTTTGTAGATTTGGCAAGATTGTCGCAGCAATTGGTAAAGTTTGAGACAAATAAATTTGCAACTTCTGCCTCAAGCAGGGAATCTTTCCAAGTTAGAGACAATTGGATATTTGGGTGGTGCTCAGTTATTCGAAGAACGAAGGGAAATGACTTCACGTTGACATTCTGCAGGGTTTCGTTGTCTTCCGTGCCGTAAATGAACAGTTGGTTAGGGTGTGGTAAAGGGTGGCCAGGTAAATCATGATTAGTTTCATTTTGAGTTAGAAATGACTTCACGTTGACATTCTGCAGGGTTTCGTTGTCTTCCGTGCCGTAAATGAACAGTTGGTTAGGGTGTGGTAAAGGGTGGCCAGGTAAATCATGATTGGTTTGATTTTGAGTTGCAAAAAGGTTGGAGAAGTCGGTGGCCTTGAAAGTTTTAAAGAAGCTCAACTCTTTTTTAAGGAATTGAAAAAATGTCTGCAAATCCATGTCCATTGACAGATCGAGGGCAATTGGTAAAATGGTGCCATCAACAAGGGTGCAAAAGGAGAGTGAATTCTGTCCAGTGTATCGGCGAAGAGTGAGTATGTATGCGCCAAGGAAAAATTCTTCCTCACTTAATTCGTACCTGGTGCAAATTTCCTTGTAATCAAACTCCTGTCCTAGTTGAAGAGAGATGGTGGAAGTGACCTGATCCAATCCTGACGAAGAACCAGGTTGTCCTCCAAGGTGAAGGAAATTCGACATTTCGGAAGAGTGGTTAGAAAACCGTTCAACAAGTTGGTGCTCTTGAGTTGAAGCAGATTTAGGATGCATCTGTAAAAAAAAGTTCAAAATGATTCAATACTTGAAAACTACATTTTTGCAATTGTCAAACTAGATTTTCTTCTGCACTTCAATGAATGTTAATGTTGTTTATTATAAATAACAACAAATTTAATTGGTCATGCAAAACAGTGTTGGGACGGTTATGGGAGTAACAAATTTTAAAAAGATACTTACAATTTAGTAGACGACTGTCGGTAGTAAGCAATTGGTATTCGACGCTGGGTACGGATTTATATTTCGACACGAAGTGTTTAAGAAGCTGTGTGAAAACGGTTCAACAGTCGGTAACTGATCTGCATACTCAGAAAAAGTTTTCTTTTATAGTCCATCCATGACGTAATGGATTGAAGTTCGAACAGCTTCAAATGGAATTGACTGACCATCCAGCGATAAAATTCGTTAATTCGTCACGAATCAATTATACAATTCATGTAGAATTCAAGTGTTCTATGTTCAATAAGTGGACACCAACTAAGAGCATGGCTCAAATTCATTACGCCTTCGATGTCCAGTGGTGACGGCATGATTGAAGTTATGCCGATCTGGGTATGTCGCAATACAATTAAATTCAATTAATTACGACATGATCCAAACCACTTAAACAGACCGCAACAAAAATCAATTTAATTGAATATGTGTAACTCTTCAGAATTCCCATTATATTATCAACATTAACAAAATAGTTACATAAACTTGTTAAACGGTTTTAATGGGTTTGATTTACTCAGGTACACGTCATTGTTAATTACTTTTGGATGGAACATGTCTTTGTTTTTTGCACCGTTTTAAATTTAACCGAGCATATATTGACCACGCTTCATTTCATTCAAGCATACCAGGCAAAATTGAAACATTTCTTTTAGAACCTGTGTGAAATTAGAATTTTAAAATAAAAATGAGAGATTCCAAATTATCAAAATTTTGTATTTTCCTTTACTTGTGTTTGGAAACGCAGTTTCAAATCGTTTCATCCGCATTCAAAACAAGTCCATCTTTCTCTGCCCAAGTAATTGCTAGTAATATTCCAACTCCAAGAGGACTTATTATAGATGAATTCGGCGACATTTTAGTTCTCTCTCGTGGGCTAAGTTCCATTGTTGCGTTGTTTCTTGAGACTAAAAATTCAGAAGTTTTCTCACAGGCCGTTGTTTTAAACGGAACGAGTTTCGGTCTGAATCATGGCCTTGCCTATAACAAAGGTCATCTTTATGCGTCCTCTGGGTCAACAGTGTATCGATGGCCATACACTCCTGGTCAGAGGCATTTGATAACTGCCAAAGAGGAAGTTGTCATCTCTAACATTTCCCTTCCTGACGAAAAAAAAGTCAACACTCGGACGCTAATATTTGATGCCGAGGACTTGCTCTATGTCACAATAAATTCTGACATCCGGCTAGATAATGACTCGAGACGGTGTCGAATTAATCGGTTTAACGTTACCATTCTTCCTAATGGCGGAATTGAGTTTGATGCTGGAGAGGTAATTGAATAACAAATTGTAGGAATTATTAACTCCGAATTAAACTGATTTGAACGATGAATTATGTTTTTAAGGTGTATGCAGATGGACTCCGTAATGAGGTAGGTCTTGCCTTCGATGATGCCGGGATCCTGTGGGGCGTGGAAAATGCTGGTGGTGCGGATTATCTTATCCGTGATGACCTTGGAGGCAACATTCACGATGGTACTGCATACAAATCGAAATCAAGTGCTACATTTACATCTTACATTTTTAACAGGAAACCCCGCAGAAGAGTTGAATAGATTAAACCAACCCCCAGGAACTCATTACGGCTATCCCTACTGTTTTGGGAGTTATAACTTGTCCGGATACGACGTAGGGACGCAATTTGCCTGGCCAACTGCCATGAATGATGGAATCCACTCGGATGAATGGTGTCGCCAGGCGTCAAATGTACTGATTTAATTACTGTCATTAAACCTTGCACACTTCAGAAAAATTACGGTATAATTCCAAATTTTTTTGCAGAATGAACCTGCAACACTATTTCTGCCACCCCACATGGCGCCTCTGGGTATAGATTTCTTCAGAGGGGACATTTGCAGTGGAACAACTTCAGAAACTGGAGCATTTCCATGCTCCGACAAAGGGGATGCAATTGTGGCTTATCATGGTTCCATAAACATCAGCCAACCCGTTGGATATAAGGTTGTCATGTACAAATTTAAGGGGGAAGGAGCTAATAGACTTCCTACCGGTGAGTTTACTGATGTCATCTATGACCTGGATGCAACTAAAACTTTTAGGTAAAAACCTAAAATCTGCAATACATAAATAATGTTTTAGTACGACTATCAATAAATCTTTTAGACCGGTCAGTGCCATATTTAACAAGGACGGGCATTTAATAATTTCGGATGACTCAAGTAATCATGTTATCAGGATAACTTATAAAGGAGAGAGTAGTGGCAGTTTTTCTGTTACGTGTTCAGCTCAGACATTTTTGTTTGTAATATCGTTTTGGGTAGGTTTGAAGGATATTATTTTATATTAAGTAAATTTTGAATCTGTAATGCACTTTTAGTATAAAATATTTATATACTAAATTCGTAAATAAATAAACAGCAAATATGATTAATTGTCTTCGGACTCAATTTATTTCAGTCAATGGCGAAACATGTTGGGTATGGTAGTTGCATTTTATAACGGTACTTCGTTGCAATTGCATATTATAATAGTACAAAGTCAAAAATCAGCTACAATTTATAAAAAATACGGAACTATATTTATTGAATTACATGACTTTGTAAACAAATATATTGCTTAATTAAAGCTTTCAGCTCCCTCATTATACATTCCATGTTACCGAAAAATAATCTGTCATCTCTCAAAATATTTAACAATCCGAAATTCGAGTTTCAAAGTTGACCCACAGATTTTCTAACGTAACAATTTTTTGATCGATTCCCATTCCCATTCCCTAATCTTGAAGTACATAATAAATTACAATTCGACATACAATTTTTTTGTTGACAGCATTTGAAGGTACAGCTATGAATTAAAATGGAAAGAAGTGGTTAATCTGGATCAACGGGGTAATGTACCCATAATATTGCAATAGACGTGGTATACAGCTGTTTCTGAATTTGGACTTCCTCCAATTAGTTGGCGTTCACTATCTTATCCAATCTCCACTTTCGAATATGTTTAAAACGGGCAAGTCTTTCTGCACGTTTTTCCAATTTCTTAACGCGTATTTCTTCCTCAATACGAATATCTTCTTTACGCTAAAACCAAATAATGCAACAAGTTATGAAATTACTTGAATAATTCGGGCAACATATGAAATACCAATTAATAAAATATGTAGTAAGTACCCGTTCATAGTCATCAATTACAATCTGGACTATTTTGGCTAAAAAAAAGATATTGAAACTTAAACCCTCATCTGTCTACACTAAATTGTCAACATAATATATTCAACATACCAGACATATTGTTAGTCGGCTGCAATCCAAGACCCGCAAGAAAAATCCATTTTGAGGTTCCTCCGGTTTCTCTCCATCCTTCTTCAGTGTGTTGATTTTTAATCATTTCCACTGCCCTGTCCATTCCCTTCACTGTGAAGTAAGGCCTTCTTTTGGCTGTGCATAAATAGTAAGCATACTTACAACGAAAAAGACATTTCAAAATGTTGACAAATATTACCAGCAGCATTTTCAACCAGCACTTTCAGACTTTTCTGAAGTTGATATCTCTTGGCGGCTGAAAGTTTGGGAGGTTTCCCATTTTTTGCTTTCATGCTGAACGTGCTGGGTTCCTGGATAAAAAAAATAAAATTAGACAAATAAACTCCTTGAACGACAACAGTTGACAAACTAACCTTTGTTCTCGGCATTCTCTTTGGTGGCGACCAGTACGAGACGGCAACGTTTCTGCATGCGCGAGCAGGAAGGGAGCGAATTGGCCCAGTTTTGATTTCCTTGGAATTGTTGATGTTGATAGATCCATTCTGAGAAGAGGAAACAATGGAATTGTTTACGGAGCTGGATGACCGGGTAGATTTCGCAACGGACTTGTTTTTGGTTCTGAGAGTTTTCTTTAAAACGTTATCCGGCTTCACGGAGTAATTATGACTGGCTGGCTGGGCTCCCATTGTTGAACAATGATTGTTGAATGGGGTTTATGTGACTGATAAGAACAATGGTAATTTTTTTGTAATTAAAATTAACTGCCGTTCTCTCTGCAGCTCAGGAGTAGCTGTTGACTGTCTGACGGTCGGTGGCAAAGTGAAAAGAAAACTGCAGGCAGTGGCACTGGGTTTCTTGTTCGTCCGATGAACTTTGTCTGCCCAACTTTTGGTGCCATGGAAACCAAGTTACGACTTGTAATTGATTGTCATGCATACATCCGACTGTTGACCTCGGGCGTTACTGACCCCACAAACAATTTCCAGCAAGGTTCGGATGCTTGTTGTCCGGTAGGTGGTGTTATTACAAACCACATAAATCAGACGCTATGTTATGCTACTTTTAAAACTTGTAAATTCTCTTCTTTCGTTATTAAAGCAACATAACTTGCAGTATAATGTAGTGTACAAATCTTCTGATGTTCTACTTGAGTCAGGATTGCCGATGTTTCTAAGAATTACTGATTACACAATAATGGCATTCAATTTGATAAATAAATGTACAGGAAAGGCGTTCCCATGAAAATTAAAAAAATCAGTGGCCCTTGAGACAGTGTTCTTGGTTGGAGACTGTGGAAATGTCATGGGAGAGAAAATGCCACCAAGGTTTAATTTAGATTAAGGGATGCATATGCCATCCTCGGGGTTTCGTAGCAAACAGAGTAAATCTTAGTTAAACTTTACCAGTTACAGACAATATTATGTAAACAATCCTCTGAAACATTTATTTAAAGATATGCATTATAATAGATAACTGTATATCTCCATAAAACAAGCACACCATTTCATAACTGTCACCACTTCAATAACAATTATCATGTCATAGTAAATAAGAATACAATTATTGGTGAAATAAATACGAAAAAGTATTTGAAAACTGCTTCTACTTTCATTTGCTATCTTAGCAATTACTCCAATATTCATTTTACGCCTTCTCATAGCTCAGATCTTCAACGGTAGTTGATCTTGCATACGGCCGTTGTTGCTGTGTTTGGGAACTATGGCGTTCACTGTGATAATTTGTACCACTCCCACCACCAAACCGTGTCGCCGTCGTTATAACCCTCCGCTGTCGAAACGTTACAATGAGACTCGTGATTTCAAAAGGATTTCTTTCAATTGTGGGAAGACTACTCCGTCGCCCCGTGACCTGGACACCATTCACTCCAGCTAAGTCGGTGACATCAGCAGATTCAATGTCCAGACCGGTGAATTTGGTTCCAGGTGCAAATAAATCTTTGCCACTCCCAGCAGAAGTATTTAATCTGGCACAAGAGGTGTCATTTTGTCCTGGAAAGCTTAAATATCCGAGTTTCAGAGTGAGCAACAGTGCCCTTTCCGAAGGCGTCTCTTCCTCCAACGGCATACTGACGTTGCTCATGGTTCTTAATGTGAGGAGATGAGTGTCTTTCGGAAGGGGTTTTGTGAGTAGGGAATATAGGCCTAGAAATCCTCCTAATACGTCGTCATATCTGTTTGAAATAAGGTTTTAAATTGTGTCGGACTATAGTTTTTGGAATTTTTTGTCAAATATTACGCACCCAAAAGTGTGTGGAGCATAGTTGAGACCAAGAGAAAGGCGATGGGCGTCTAGAGTGGGGAGATTATTCCTATAATCCGTAGAATCATCAGGATTTATCCCGGAAACTTCAGAACTGTCCAGTCGCTCAAGATGAAAAATATAGTTGGAGACCGTTTTTCGGTTGTCCGTCACACCTTCCGACATTCCTCGCCCGTCATCGTATAGCGTACGACGTTCTATAAGGGTCTCTAGACGGCCGGGGTGCATGGAATTGAAACCGTGGGCTCTGTGTGGATCAGTTTGCATTAATATTTCAAATAATAAGGTCGCAGATACCAGATTTAATGTGATTTTGATGATTTACTACCTGTCCACTAGAATAGAGAATCTGAGCAGATTATTCACATCTTGAATGTAAGCCATTGTAGTGACTGGATAGACGTTGCCTTCATACTTAATCCATGGTACATTTACCCTCTTCTCCATGGTGTATCCGTTTTGATCTGTGAACATTGTGGGTTGTCTTGTTCCGTGGACGGACGTGGTGGTGGAATTGAGCCATGTGTCGACACGCATGAAGACTTCAGCCGCAACAAGACCAAGTTCGACGACATTTTCGACATGAATCCCTTGACCTCGGATCCCGAGGAGGCGAGTAGTTATTGCGAGGGGTGCATTGAAACTGGTGAGATAAGATGTCACGGGTCCTTCAACCAGTAGTAGTTTGGATGGACTGGATTCATCAAATGGGATCTGGATTGGATTAGGAACAGGCAAATAGTGTATATCTTGGTTTTGGGAGAGTTTATGGTATTCGTGCTTAATACCTGGATTGGAGACTCTGTGTCCGGTTTTAAAAGGTAAGCACCACTGTCCCTGAAGATGGATTTGTATCCACCAAATTGAACTTTGACCGGAATAGAAATCTCTTCCTGAAGCTTTGTAACCCTTCGTAGGAATCCAGTACTCCCATTAAAGTAGAGATCTTGCTCCCGGTTTCCGAGAACGATTGTAGGTGTCTGCAGTTGTTAAGTAGAGTTTGATTGTTTTATGCAACCTTGCCTTCAGATTACCCTATACATTTTACTAAATTCGGAGTTGCTTACCGTTATATTTTCCACCTCAAAATATTCAAAGTTTCCAACTCCACTACCAGTCGTAGCGGTTTTGCACCCACGACAAGATACTCTCGCGCTTTGGGCAAGAAAAGGGTCGTCAAATTCTGCTTTCCGTATTTCAAAGGAATGAAGAGCCAGAGGAAGGAGGTCGGCGAGAAAACTTAACTCAAATGAGTGGCGATATAACACAATTTCATCGTCCACAAGTTCAGTGACGGGATTTATCTGAAGTTAAATAATTGAATTTCGGTTGAATTTTGTTAAAATTGTGTATCAAATTGCATCTACCTGGCTGACAATGCCTTCTCTTCTAGTTCCGACCACTTTTACGAATGGACTTGTCACCAGCACACGAATCAGTTGGGGTTTCATGAATGCGAGACTGTTGAAAATTAGGATTTTTTTCGTAATTGTTCCACTCTCATAAATTACTCTGGGGACTTTGGTTGCAAGTTCGCCAAAGGATAGAGTTTGACTGTCCTTCCCCAAAGAGGTGATTGATACGTTGAGTCCATGGTAGAGAATTGTTCGAATGGATTGACGCTGGATTTGAAGAGCGGATCGCGTGGCTTCCATCAGTTTGTGGCCGTAATCGTCCATCGTGGTTTTACGAGATGTTCCGGTTACACTGGATTATGAAGTGATGTTTAAGTTTAGGTAATATTGGATAATTTACAATTGTTTGCAGAGTATTGAGTTGACATTACCCGTCATGATGTGAAAAGAGAGCAACTCGTTTCCTAGCCAAGGCCAGATTTTGATATTCTTGACGTAGAACCTGAATACGAATAAAGTGATATCAGAACATATTTACTCGGACCATGTATCTGTACCACTTACCACAGACATGACTGGATCTCCAGCAGCTAAATTATTTGCGTAGGAATACAGAATCTCAGCACTTCGCATATGTGCTTCGGTGTCTCGATAAAACTTTTTCCAGTAAGGTCTCGTTCCGTAGAATCCTGTCCAGTAAGCCGGTCTTGCCGATAAGTAAACGTCACTGTAGGGGAAAAAGTCTCCAGAAAATGTTGGAAGAGTCGGATTTTCAGCTTCGATTGCCTGAACATGAAACAATTGTAGTAATATTTTTAATCCTGTGAAAATAATTAAGTTGTGCGTCCACCTTAAAATAGTCCGAGACCGTCCCAAATTTAATGTCGACTCGAAACCGGTTGTAGTTATTGTTGATGTGATTCATAAGGGGGACATAGTTTTCATCTATTTATAAAAAATGTGTCGTCTGAACGAAATTGTGTTACACATTGATGACAAGAAGTTTTCGTTGAGCTTACATTGTTGATCCCATTCTTGGGATTTGTCAAACCGAAAATCTTCTCCAAGTTCGAATATAACAACGCGAGAAGATGGATAGAGGGAGGCTGTTCTTTGAAATTGGCCCACCATTTCGGTGGCTAAAGTGTCCAAATCCAAATCTCGGACTGGACGAGCGTGCCTCATATATTCAGAAAATTCTCCCATTACATTTCGAAAGTCCAATTTTAGGCAGACCTACATGTTTATGAAATAATAGATTAGATATTACACGGCGTTATTTTTATGATATTACATGAATAATCACCCACCAAAGGATTCGGGCCGCAGGTGTGTTTCGTCGTGTAAATGTCATAGGGAGCGTTGTGGCAAGTGATGCCATAATCTGCATTGGTATCCCATCTCTGAACCCATTTAAAATTTCCGTATTGCTTTTGACCCAAGTATTTTTTCCACGCGTAGTGCAACCTCTGTAAAGAATGTCTCATTAGTAATATAACTTATTAGTAATCTCAAAACCAAGACCCACCTGAACAAACATATTATCTATTCCTGCACTTTTAAAGAGGTACGGCATCACAGAACTATGTCCAAAGGGATCAATTTCCCAAGACACGTTTGGAGCTACTCCCAGAAAGTTTCGGGTCCATTGACGTCCCTCAATTATTTCGTCCATGAGTGTGTACAAGCTGTTGGTAGCTTCATCCGCCATGACATAGGCTGCACAAAAGTAAAATTGTTTGTCAACAGTAATTTTATAAATAAATGTTCAAAGTACTACTCACCTCCCGTCAATATCTCCAGCCGACCTTCTCTGATAAGGTTAAGAAACTGAATTTTTTGATTTGTCCTTGCCCTCTCCCACCACAACTGAAGGAAGCAGATGTCATTCCATACAAAGGTCATGTTGGGATAGAGAGTCAATTTCTCCACGGCCAGATCCAGGGTGTGCCTCGTTTGAGAGTTGAAATAACCTTCAAACGTCTTCAACCATCCTGGGTCGTTGTGAGAGTGCTTAAAAATTTAAAATTAGGTTAGCTAGTTAGTTTAGGTTATCATTAGGTTAGTTATCATACCGGAACGACAAACACTGTGAGAGGTGGTGGGGGTAGAGCTGATCCATCCTGGGCAACAGGCTCAAATTTAGTTTTGTATCGTCCTTCAAAGTCAAAATCTTGAGCATTCCAGAACCATTTTTGAGATATCCAAGAATCCTGCAAGGATTATAGCAAATTATTATTATTATTATTTTTTCATAAAAAAAGTTCTTTAGTTCCGAAGCTTACATGAAATCCAAGCCGAGGGAATATATCCAAAGCATCAAAATCCGGTTTATACTGAGAACTGAGACAAGTATCCGGGTCCGGATGGTTAAAATAGAAATTATTGTTCGTGGCGTTGGTGTACTTTGATCGTCCTGTTGTGGCGTACTGGAGTTGAACAGGAACATGAAATAGCTGACCACTAGCATTTCTCTGACCATAATTTATTGTCGAGGGCGAAGGAACGCTTCCAAATTGAGACGGGGGTGAATTAAAAAACTCTGGCGAAAAATTAGTCGACAATTCTTCAGAGGAGGTAGAAACAGGGTGGGCTAGAGAGAGAACACGACCGTGGCGACCACTGTTTCCGGAATGATTGTGTTGTGCAAGGATACCCGGTAAGGTTCCCAAGATAACCACAGTAATCAGTGACCGTAGATAAGTCCCCATGGCACGGGAGAAGTCTTACAATCTGAGACGATCAAATCTCAACTGATACTTTGTCTCACAATTGGATTTCTAAACAAATAATCTTCTTCCCAAATATGATTAAGTACAAAAAACAGCGGAAAATTTGCAGGATTTTACATCATGTCACTCGTAAGATGTGCAGGTGTGTAAACAATTTATTTACTGTGATTAGTTGGCATTGGAGGCAGTACAATTCATACTGATCCACTCTTGAAAATGCATGGAGCCTCTGCAATTTCTTTAAATAGTTCCAGACCAAAGTCACCCTTTCAGCTTATAATACTTTGGACAAGTTGCTTTTGAAATCCTCAAAGCCGTGTGTCTGTTTGCCTATAATTTTTTTTAGAATAATCTGATCGACTTCAAATTTTACAGACATGAAACATGTCAAGCACAGTATAAGTTCGAAGATGGATAAAAAAATGTATAATGCACAAAATTGCATGGATTGAATGAAATTAACAAAGTTAGCCAAATGCCTAACTCGGGCTAAATAAAGCTGCACTGGAAGTTTGTCTTATGTGTAAAAAAAACTAAAATAAGACTTTTTGTTAGCTAAACTAACCTCCAGGTAGACTTAAGTCGTAAATTCTTTAAAGGTTAATACCGTTTTGATGGGTTCATTTTTAGTATCAGTAAAAAGGGTTATTTTAAAGAAAAGTCGGGCTGAAGGTTGGTCGCCTATATAAAAAAGTGCTTAATTAAAAACTTTAGTGGTTCACTCAGGCGTCTCACAATTTAAAATCACTTCTGGAGTGTATAAATTAAGACGAGGTGAATGAACGAAGACAGACTGGATTAATACCAGCACTCGTTTTGTATTGCATGCAAATTACACTGATGCAACTGTTGACTTGATTTATTTGAGATGTACCAGTAGAATTTACAAATTAATAAAAAAGGGATTAATTCTTTCTGTTGCTTATGTAAAAGTGGGTTAATCGGTTAATAAATCCATTCCTCTCTGGTGTAAGACAACCAATGCTAACAACAAGTAACAACAAATATTTAAATGCTATGTAAATGGGATAGAGGATGCGATGTTTCCTCTGCAAATCGGATAAAAAACAAAGGCGAAAGATTGCTCAAATGGAAATGAATTACATGCTTCATCACAACAAGTCAAGATCAGCAAAATAGTGCTAAGTCAGGAGCGACAAATGTAATAAAAATAAGTGCATTTGCTTACATGGAAAAAATCCATTCTTGGTAAGATTAGTTACAGATATCAATTTGCGTCGCGTACTGTTTTCCGCAGTCGTCTTGACTGTCGTCTTATTTTCCCACATACTAACAGTGTGTGTTTCAAGTAAGGACTAAGGTTGTTGCAAAATAAAGCGTGTCATCTTATCGTGCAACACTTTCTTATAACTATGACTTTAATGGCAGACGCTATTTCTATTCTAAAATGCGAATACAGTCCGGGTTTGTAACTATCGACATAATACAGTCATTTTTTAGATGTTTCTGAATTTAGAAAACTTAGTAAAAACTGGGTTGTAAACCTAAGACAAGTTTTACAAACCAACAGATCACGTAGCGAAGTGATTAACTAAAAATGATGAGGAACACTTGATTAAAGCAAGACATTTTAGCAAAGATTAATTTTTTTTAGTAATTATTAATAATTTAATAACAAATATAAAAATAAAATAATAAAAATAAAAATAATTTAATAAATTTAATGAAAAAACAGTTGTCCATCGCTTCTCTCCATGAATGGGAACAAAGAGAATTTGAGAGTTGTCTGCTAAATCGTGTTCAATCTTGTCTTGATTTGAGTCGCTTGCCGTCGAAAAAGCTGTATTATTTTTCACTTTTATTTTTATGTTTAGAATTCAATTTAGTAGTTAAACCACCAGAGTAAGAGTGACCTGGATAATAGCACCAACTGACAATTGGTCAAGAATTAATTAATTATCCCATCATGGCTGCTGCTGGGAGGAAGAATGGCGAATTGCTTATAGGCAAACGTGCTGGTGGAGGAGAATCAATTTTTTGGAATTATTCCACGAAGTTTGCTTTTCTCTACAATGTCCAAGGACTTAAGGTAAGTTTGACAAATTGCTTCCAGAATATTTGCAAAGTTCTCACAGATTGAATTCTGGTATTTATGTTGATGGTATTGAATTCGTTGTTTACATAGTACACTATCGGGAAANATTTATGTTGATGGTATTGAATTCGTTGTTTACATAGTACACTATCGGGAAACGTTTCGAGTGTCGAAAATGTCAGGGCGAGTTTCTTTTCTGTGAAGGGGGCGGAGTGGCAGAATCCTCTCATTGCGAGATTACTTGTGGGGATGAGGGGCAATTTTGGGTTAATGATTTACAGGTTAGTGAATGTTTTTTTATTGTAATTGCTTATCAAGGTTTATCGTATATATTTTAATACAGGGATTGACTGGAAAGGGGACGTTCATCAATGGAGAAAGGATTGAGTCAAGGGTGGAATTGAAATTTGGCGACTTTCTTTCCCTTGGAGGACCTGGACCTGCCAAACGACAAGTTACTGCAAATGAAGGAGTGTATTTCGAATACGAACTATCCGCTGAAAATAATGCAAGGGATATGTGTACCGTTTTCCGGTTCCAGGTAAGGCAAAGATTTTAATTTTAAAGATAACGAGTTAAACAATCAATTAATGGATATTTACTCTAGGCAGTGAAGGAAATTGTCGATACTGCTACGGAAATTGAAAGCCACAGCCAAGTTCAGAGTAGTGATACGAATGAAAATTTATTTCGGGATTGTCCTCTTCGAAACAGTTTGGTAAGATTGAGAAATTGTTCAACTTTGTTTCTTCGCATACCACAAAATCTTGTATTTATAATGTCTTATTCTAATTTGTCAGGTACTCTCCAATATATTTAACTACCTTCCACTCTCTGTTGTGAAAACATGTCGCTTCGTTTGCTCCGACTGGAACAAGGAAGCAACCAAAGTATTGAAAAGCAATGCAGTGGCCGTATTTTCGTATCCGAAAGGCTATTCTTCAGAGTTGGGCTCAACCACTACCAACAGGTCTCGACTGTTTTC
>JAAXNX010001310.1:0-18658 GCA_036491905.1 Folsomia manolachei
GATATCTTTTATGGTTTGGCCGGAAAATACCGTGACGGACGGACAGACAGACGGACGGCCTCAACGGTTACATAAGCACTTCGCCTCTGGCTCGGGCTAAAAATTGAATCCAATGCCATATTTGTTTGTTTTAGAGTTGTAATTAACCGAGATTGATAGAGTGACACATTTTAATACAGTGCTAACTAAAGAATTTCAAACTTTTTGAAGCAACCAACCTTAATTTTAAATGCGACAAGTCCATAATGTACGAGCTACTTCATGTCAAAAAGAAAGTAGCTGATGGAGTGCGTTATGGTATGGGTAAATGTGCCAGAGAAATAGGGGACGAGGCGAGACTTCTTGTTGGCTCTTCCAGAACTATCATCCTCTAAATTTATAGAAGAAAAGGACTCACACTATAGCTACCACTGGATGAAGCCAGTTAAAAGTGCATCTGTCGGTTAGAACAAGATGAGATCGAGATTCGAAAAGTATTTGAGCTCAAAAGAAGACACCAGAGAAAGAATCTCTTTCTCTCTGGTTCCTGTCGACCCAGTCGAATCCGACATCTCATCCCACAACCACATCGTATCACTCTGCTTATGGCATCCAGTAACTGCCACGACTACTTTCCAACTAGTTTTATGATACCCAACCAGCTCACATAGGGAGAAAGAAAAGATTCAGTCGAACCATGGTTTGCCACAGTCAAATCCGGTGAGACAACCAAACCATTGGTTGGAGAAAAATAGTGGATGGAATGAAGAAGAGGACTTGAGCCCCCTAAAGCTAAGCTGCATCTGGTTGCTCTGTCTGACCCTTCTCATCCCATTACTATTACCCAACCAACCAACCGCTTTTTCTCAGCTCAAGATCATCATATATTACAACATTGGCATCAAATCACCAACCAACCAACTTCACTGCAACCGACTTATTGAACTCAACCCAAGTCTCGAATTGCGGTGCTCAGTGAAATGAAATAAAAATGAAAATGAAGCTAAGCAGGGATAAATCTCTTTGTATTTTATTATTACACACAATAAGAAATCCCTTGCATCCATATATGCTTTTCCTGACTTAAATGTGAGTGGGTAATGAAAAAATAGAGGATTTCTCATCTATCTCATGCTTTCTCTGGGTGGATGGGGTGGGAGGAAGGGTGAATGAATTTATATGAATTACACAGGCAACGTAATAAACATCAGTTGTGGGATTGGAGCTGATGTAACTTCCTTTCTACAGCTTGTTGGATTTGAAGTACTTTTCATAATAATGTATTTTAGTCTGATGGACTGGTTAAGGTTGTCAACTTTTAGATTGGGAATCAAGATGGATTAATTTTCTAGGGACTAATTACATTAGCATGAAAGATGACATTGTGATTTGTATTAATACTGTTTTGAATTTGTTCTAGCATTCGAACTCGTTATAACACAAGCGTTACAACAATTTTTACAATAATTTGTTGTAATCTGTGGAGAAAGCATAAGGTTATGCGTAATGAATAAAAATTTTTATGCTAACTACTTAGTAAATAAATACAAAATAGTAAGCGTTAAAAAGTGATAAATGCTGGTTGATACCGGGTTACTAAGCATTATTTATTATGCTGAAGTTTGGCTGTGCTTTGACAATGGTCGACTCGGCCATGGTATCTTGACAACTTTACATGCGTTTTTTGGGATATGAACTTTGTCCGCATAGATGCTGCCATGGATCAGAAATTCAGAAATCTTGACCGTGATACTTTCACCTCCAAGTAAAAGTAGTAGATGGATTCCCATTTTTGTCAATCAGTACGTCGCCAGTCTAGCAATTACTTCCGGGGAACTATATTATATAACCAAAGCCAGTCTAAGAATAGAGGGCACTTCATCATCATGAATTCTCAAGCAGGTGATCAAAAAGGGATCATCAAGTCCGAAATTGACGGCTTAATCAATAAGGATCGTGTCGTCATATTCTCCAAAGAGAGCTGTCCCTATTGTGTGGATGCCAGGAATGTTTTCGACGAGATTGGACAATCCTACAGTGAAGTGGACCTCAACCGACACCCAAACGGTCAAGAAGTTCAAGATGCCCTCAAAGAAATGACTGGAGCAAGCACGGTAAGGAAAGATAAGCACGAAAATTCATGACGAGATGAAAAATCAGATTTCGTAGTTTACAGTAATTCAATTGTCTTTTCTGTCCGTCAGGTTCCGAGGGTATTTGTGGACGGAAAATGTAATTGGACTTAATATATTTAGAAATCAGTGTTAATATTATAATTATTAAATACTTTAATTAAGGTATCGGAGGAGGTACAGACACTGTGGAATTGTATAAGACAGGGAAATTAGAGCAAATTCTGAAACCCAACGATTCTCAAGTTGATGCCAGGCGAAGTCAGTCAGAATCCGGGCGAGGAGAAAACCCTGGCTGAATGGAACAAGATTGACTTGCTTTGCATTCACTTTCACTACAAATGGGAAAAACCAGGATCTAACTCAAAATGCTGCTAAATTTTAAACTGCATCTAATATAATACCATGTATTAAGAAAACAAGTCATGTAAATAATAATTATTTAAATTTAAACATGTTATTGTTGTCCAAATTGATAAATTCCAATAAACATACAAGCAAATGATTAATTGTATTTTGTAATTGGTGACATCTAATCAACTATTTATTCGTAAAGTTTTGCTTGAACTTAGAAATTAGTGAAAATAGATACGAAGAAAAGTCAATCCTTCATATGCCAAAACTTTACTTTCTGGTATTTGTCATTCTAACATGAAGACGCATTTTTTCTTCCAGCCAGATCAACAAGTCGGACGGAATCCACAAAGGTGCATATTTTTTTATGCTGTGTCGTGTCGGGATGAAACGAACGACACACAGGAATTGACATTTGTTGACTGTCACAAAATTTGTAAGTGAACTCATTATTTAATTGTTTTTCATTTGTTTGTTAAATACGGCACAAAATTTTAGTGAGGGGACTTTATCCTTAGGATTCCCAAGTTGGGAAAGTGGGGGAGATGCTGTCAGCAATAGGAAAATGCTGGGGCTCCGTCACCTCATCTGATAAGGTAAAATGATTATCAGCATTATTATCCGCAGACACTAATACTTAATTGCTATTCTTCTTGTAATTCTTGCAGAAGTCCATTCCTGATGTTGACAATGTTGAGCAACAAGGTAATAAAGAGGATGCTGCTATTTTAGGTAAAGTTAAAAAATGCACTATATTGGATCGCTAGACTTGACTTAAGCTCTAATTTACAGATGCCAACTCTAATTGCATCGATTGGGGAACGGTATTTCTGACACATCTTTACAATACACATGAAAGAGAACAGTCGCCCGTTGTTGCTGCGGACGTCTTGGATTTATTTTCCCCTTCCAAACAAAGAGAGGAACCGTTTCCAGTACCCCGCCTGGATGATTTTTTTAGAACAGTGGATTTTGAACAGACGTCGACACCGGCAGGTATCTGAATAATGCGAATTCCATTAGTATTTATGTATAATCTCCCAAATGCAACTACCAAAAACATGTTTTTCATTCAGATACTGAGCCTTTACTGCCGATACCGCCTCCGGCAAGGATGGTCTTGATGTCACCGCCAGTTCGCGTAGGACATTGTGACGATCAGACTTTTCAATCACAAAGGAAAGATGCTCGTGGTCGTGGCGGGGCACCGAATAATGTCAATAATGGCAATAAAACGGTAAAATCTGGCAATGGCAAATCTCTTCCGGCGCTGGCATCATCTTCTGCGACAACTAGAGGTTCTGCTGGGAATGGCTGCAGTTGTAGTCGTCCTACTATTGGTAGAGATTGGAAGTTCAGAGGACAAAACAACAAAAAAGAAGATGAAGTCACACCACTGCCATCATTGCCGAATAGTGCAATCTTGAAAAACATGATGAAATGGGTACACTGTCAAATTAACACAGTATCGACACTTGTCCAATATTTGTGATTAAACTAGCTTGTGTTAATTGTAATATTGCAGTACATCCATAGCTCTATCAGCGACTTGTTGTGGAAAATTGCTGCGTCGTCCGAAGAAAAAATCCGGCCACTCGTGGAGGCGTTGTTGGATTTACCACTTGAAGAATACGAGTGGTGCTGGCCATACCTCAGCACTCAGATTTATATTAAAATAATGAATAATCCACTAATAACTTTGGAACATCAGGTCGCGTTTTGGCAATCGCTTCACATGAAATCCAATAGGCGCTGTTCATGTAAAATTGTGGAGAGGCTAACTAGTCATTTAAGGAATCAAATCGGACTTCTTTTGAAGGTTGGTCCATTGGTGCGTTGTAAATGATGGTTGTTGTTTATACTCTTGTAAAAAATCACTTTTAATTGCAGGGCAAACCCAGTCAGTTACTATCCAATTTTACACTTAGAGGACCTGACGCTCAGTCTGAAGCAAAACTAAACAAATTCTTTTCAGCGATCTTCAAGTTTTCCAAATTTGTAGACATTATGTTAGGAAAAGGGCATCTTAATATGGGCCGTTTGCTGGGAAATTTACTTGAAGCATCTGAAAATTTAAAGGACATCAAAAGTTTAACCCTTTTCTTAGCTACAGTCGACCAGGTTTCAAGTACCATGAAAGAGGAATTTTTTGAGTTTGACGACGTGTCGTGGTATGTCCCTCCATTTGACGACCACCAGCTAGGGCTCTTTCAGATTTATGGGAAGCTCAAATCTATTGCCAACAAACCCTCGAGTGCAATTCCCACCAGCATCGTTCATTTTATAAATGTAGGGTTATTAATATAAATACAATGATCACTATTTTAATATCATCAATATATTTTATCAGGGAATGGTAATTTGTCGAACGGAAGCAATTCACCTGCAATGGAGAAAATTGGGAGTGTCAGGGTTCACCAGTTTTATTGCTTCAGATCGCCCAAAGATTGACGCTGCCGAGGAAAAGGAACGAGGTCAAAAGGATCCAATTCGACCCATTGAAAAATTGCTGCAAAACGACATCATTAACGAGTTTTATGTCAGTGTCATTTATAAATATATGGAAATGCGCGACATTGAAGCTAAATTTGCAAGAGAAGGTAAAACTTTTTTGTAGTGAAAGTATTAATGTACATATTTTTAACAATGGCATAACCCATGCCCTGTGTAATTTACGATTTATAAAATTATTCGTTTTAATTTATATTCTTCTACTGCGCATAATTTTATTTTTCACTTTTTCAATGGGTGTCTAATTTCTGTTGAGGATTGGCATTAGAGAAAGTTAAGCAGTGAAAGTTGTGCAAGGGAAACAAGAAGAGAAAACAATAGACCTACCGAAAATAAGAAAAGTTCTTTGGCAAGAATCCATTCTTTGGAACGACAAGGTGATGAGATGAGGATAAGGAGCAAGGACCAATAATGATTCCTCCATAAGGGGTGGCATCATTTTCCTATTCCCTTTGCGATGACTTTACAAATAACATAAAATGAAACTACCTTAGCTCCCTAATTCCTGAGGAAGCATGTTCCCAAGATATGTTGGATTTTGTACCTGCACCTCGGAACACCAATAAGTAAGCAGTTACTGTCAAAGTGTGATCACTGGCATGCACAACTTACTGACATAGCCAAAGCCTAGATGTACTTTCTCTCTCTCCGACGTATTTGGCCAAGAATCTCAGCAGATAAGGTGAAAGAGGAAACGGAAAAGAGTATTAAATGCTGTGTGAGGAAAAAGGCAGATTTTCACCAAAAGCTGTCTTATTTTTCACCATCATTTCCGTCGTACTTTCTCTTTTCGACCTGCAAACTTTCTCCTGCACCTCGTACACTGAATAGTAACTGGTGCATTAGCTTCATTCCTCTCACCCTTCGGTTGTCTTGAATGCGTATAGATACCTTCTCAAGGTAAATGGCAAAAGGATAAGAAAAAGAAAGTGCTCCAGTTTTGTCGGACACTTCTTTTCCTCTTGCAGAATAAGATCAAACATATCGAAAATCTAAACTTTGGAAGTTTGTTCCACTCAAATTCCTTCCCATGCCTTGCCCAACTCAAGAAAGTCTTTTCTTCAACTTCCAATAACTAGAATCGAATTATATGAAGATGATAATGGTGTAAATGGTGGTGATGTGAAAATGTGGTGGTTTGGTTGTGGTTGCAGACTTTCCATGAACTGCGAGAGTTTCTCCGGAAGAAGGTTGGCTACCGTTACGATATAGTTTCATGTATTCACTCACTCCGCCCTAATAATCATCACATTGGATGGTTGACGAGAAGTAAAAAGTGGAAAGTCAATCCTTTCACGGATTTCCCTTTCACCATTACCAACAAAGAAAGTTGTGTCACACCTGATAACGGGAGGAATGGAATGATGCGCTTTCTTTTTTTTAAGGTGATACCGACTACAACCCTTCAATCAATTTTTGTAGAAGGTTTGAAACCTTTGACTAAGGAATATTTGTTGGTTAAATACCAAGATATTTAATCGAGTCCATTTTCTCAAGATGATCTTCGACTGGAATATACATTACTTTTACAGTTTGTCATAAGTATTGTTTTCGTTATCTGAAATTGCTAAATACAGCGATTGTATCGATATGCGACCTTACATTTATGGGTAGTATAAAAACAATAAATAAATAAATGGTAAAGGTAATTGCAGGAGTAAATAAATACGCAAATAAATAAACAATCGTATTTTGGCAGCAATAAATTATAGTGCAAACAGGTACTGCCGTTGAAAAACTTGGAATTTCGATGTCATTCGAATCTAAATGTGCAACGTTCTCTTTCAGTTTGATTGATGACATCAATTTGACGTTTAAACTTCATGTCCTAAATCCATAACCCCGGCTTCTTGAATGGGAACATACTTGTCATCAATTTTTACCAGTAGTATCTACATAAATGTTAAAAACCCAAATTAATTTTAAACTGAGTTTCGAATAGTACATACAATGAGAATTTTGTCTTCTTACCGTTTTGTCAGTAATTGAGCGACATTGTGGATCTCTATGTGAAGGAATCCACTTATGTACAACCTGAAATAAACCAATTATTATTACTTTTAAAGGAACAATGGATAAGCTCACTTCAAATTTAAAGTTAAAGAAAAGTTAAAAAAGTTTTTTTTGAATTTGCTTCTTACCACCCCTTCCATTAAATCAAGTGGAACCCAATTTTTCCAGTATGAACGACCACCACGAAATCTCATACTTTCATCTGGCCAAATCAAATCAATACGCCGACCCAAATTTAATCCATCGTAAACCAATAAATAATTCACAATTCGTACTCTCTGCAAACTTGTGGATTTTTCCCGATCCCGACTAGACTCTCGAAAATCTCTTTCTTTTTCCATTCCACCATCAGCTCGAGGCTCTACTTTATCTCTCTCTCCATTACGATTATTCGTGTCGGTTAGAAAGCCTATTTTAAAAACAGGATTACTTTTATAAAAATTTGGTGGTAATTTCTGCATAATTGCATTGTCAAAATTAAGAAACTATCATTTAATCCAATATTGTAAAATCAATACATTACCGGCAAGGCTAGCTAATGTAGAGGTTGATTGCTGACATTTGCTGACATTTGAGGCAACACTGCCACGATTAAAGTTTCCTCGGCTCAAAGAACCCCGACCCCCACTGCTACCTCCGATTTGACTTCCGTCGAGTGATTGGCTTCCGGATAGATTTAGTCCTCCAGATACCGCTACAAGTTCATTTTATTACAACTTTCATAGCACAATTAAAACATGGATATCCGGAAGTCCCGTTCATACCAGGTGGAATGTTTGAAGGAACTCCGTACACGCCTTCATGCCCATACGAAGTGTCCTCATGTGGAATTGCGGATCCACTAGAACAGCCTTCTCCTACACGTTTTCTTAATCTCTGCCATAAACCTATTGCATTGTCTTTCAACTTAGATAAACTAATTGGTCCGCCAATTAGCCCGGTCACTTGAGAATGTGTATCTAACAACATATTTGTATGTTACTGTCAGTTAAAGTTTAATTGATAGTTGCTGTAAGTAATAGTATAAATATAATACCTGCATAGGATGTTGTAAGGGGGGAAACATAAATCGGGTAGCCAATGGGTTGATCACAGGATGAGTTGATAATATTACGTAGGGCCTACATAAATTTAGATTGCAGACAATAATTTACTTGCTGATTCAAGTAAAAATAGAAATAATGTACCGTACCTGTTTGGCATTTTGTATTGAACCCCGTTCAGGATCACGATTCCTCAAATAAACTAATTCCTGTTGCTGCCCTGCCCAGAGGCCTCTGACACATTCTCTATTTAATTTGATTACTCGAAAGCTTAAATGACGTTTATTGAGCATAATAATCTTGTACTCGTCAGTTCCATCGTCAAGAACATGTCTATTGAAAATAGAATTAATAATATCCGGTTAAATGATTTCCTCAACAGTTTATAACGCATTTACCTCAAAGCTAACAAAGCTGGAGTTCCAGAAAGAACTGCACTTCTCCAAGCAGGGTCTCCTTCGTGTGAGATTACTAAATGCTGATCATGATAGCTAATTGCATCGAATAATGCATTGTGATCATCATACTCGTCGGGACACATAAAATGATCCTATATAAACAAAAAAGTGTTCCACAACAATATTATGTTAACGTCAAATCCTTTTATAAGTTTCTCTTTATTGACCCTTACCTGATGCAATTTTAGTGACATTCGAACAGCAGCAGAAACAACTGTTTTAAGCAGGTCCATATCACAAAATATCCACTCATCACGCTGACAAGTTATTCGAAAATCTCCTTTAAACAAAGCGTGTAGACCGTAAAGAAAAAATTCCACGCTATGTTGAAATAAAATCAGATTAATGCCACATTAGTGAATTAATTTTGTACATTGTAAATGTTCATGTATTATTATGTGAGACAAACCTGGACAATGCATTGCTATGAGCTGCCACACCTAACGCTCGTCTTCCCACAATGCTCAAAGCAAAACATAAGGATACAAGAGCAGAATCTTTTCCACATTCAATCGCGACGGACTGTGTAACATTAACTTAATTACATTTATCGTCCACAATTAAATTAGATTGTTTCAAAATTTTACGGTTACCATTTCCCGTTTAGACAAGCAGTACTGAATCCAGGTGAGATATAGATGGCAGAAACTACTTCGAGTCACACCAGCAATGTTGAAGTCATAGTCTTCATCAATATTTGAAGAAAAAACCGGATCTAATTCAGCATAATTTCTTTCTAGTGTGGGTTTTAACGCGTTAACAATAGTTTCCAGATTCAACCATTCCTCCAGCTTTTCAGCTTTTACGGCATAGTAAATAATGCTCTGAAAATCGTTGAAATAGTTTCTTATGAATGAACCAGGTTTTTAAATAACAGTTGCTAATATTACCTTCACGTAATATGTAATCAGAATTTTCCTGAGATCATAAACTTGCAACATGGAGACAGCCGAATTATCTGAAATACTGTACCCTTCGAGCACATACTTGGACACGGTGACCTCCCATGCAAGCCAGCGTTGGGAAAAAGCGGCATTTATACTCAGCATGTGAGGAGGATGACCAGGTTCACAACAACAAAATCCTGCAATGCATTTTTTTAAAAGACATAAATTGATAATTTGCCGAAGTTGCCGAAGACAGAAAAAATATCTACCGTCATCATCCTCAACCCCTTCCGAGATTGCTTCCACCTCTCGTTGCTGACAATACGTCCCTCGAAATTCCAGCCCACGCATTTGAAATGTAACCAAACCGTTACCCTGCACAAATCAAGTTTATACGATTAATTAATCACGAAGAACATCTTAAAATAGATATAAACAACTCACAACTTCGATTACGTGAACAAGACAGTTTAAATAATCCGAAGCAAGTACGAAGCAGTCGCCCTGAGACACTTGCCCCCATCGGCCTGTGGAACAAATCAGTGAAATTAAAATTTATAACACAATGCTTTCCAACACAAATAAACTTGAAAACTAACCCAACATGAGATCCCCACATAAGCAGTCTTGCAAAGAACGGGTGAGATGTTCGTAAAAAATGCTGTTCAGATTATTGTCATCTCCTATGATTAAATTCCAAACCATTGTTAAATACAGGTATAATTATTATTAACAGTTCAAATATCAAATAGCAGTCCCATACCCCCAGGATTCTTTTCCAAATGAGTGGAAAGTCTTGTGTTGGAATGATCAACCCGTTTAGTATTGTAGTCCTTCTCCCAAAACTTGATAGGTCTGACATATGATGTAATAAAAATTGCAGAACCAAGGAAAGGATTCAACGGGGCAGATAAAAATGAAGAAACAACTGCTTGCAAAAATAACATTGCAGAGTGAGGAACGGAAAAGGGTTGAGCTAGAAAATAACAAATTTTTTCAATTTCTTTCTTATCCACAAATATCGATACACATTTATAAACCATGTTAAGATTTATATATCTGTACTAACCAAAGGCGTGGAAGGCGGATCCCCAAGTAATTTGCCACGGAGCGATGTATGAAATCACAAACTGAAGTTTTAACCACAACTCGTACACTTTATGAAAAGCAATACTCATAAAGAAAAAATCCACCAAAAATGTTTCTGTTAAATTAAAATTTGAATTTAATATTAAATTATAATTATGTGGATATATTACTAACCTGAAATTCCCTTCCAGTCAAAACTGAAGAAGAGCAGAGTGAAAAAAAGTATTAAGTAGTGTTTGCCAGGATCTGAGAAACTTGACCGTAGCGCCTTTAACCCAGTCACAACAATTATTAAACTTCCAAACGCCAGACCAAATTTCTCTTCTCGGATAATGTCTTTTGATTCTTCTGTAAGGGCAGAGGTAAAGAGCAAAGGATAGACTATGTTTCGCTCGAAAAAACACAACCACATGAAAATCTTCTCAAACCACATCAGTCTTGCAGCGTCCCGAACTTCAAACTGATTATGTTCGCCAGGTGGAAGTATTGGATGAGAAACAAGAAGACAAGGAAGTTGTTTACGGAACTGCGGGTATAAATAGTGGAGCAGAAATCCGAGTGCTATAGCCAAAATCCATAAAGTTGGTGTTAAACCAGGCTGCAAAGCAGAGAAGACGGTAGAAGAATGGAGTCCAAATGTCACTAAACCAATGACCGTGCAAATAATTGCATCTGACTTGAGCCTTGCCGTAACTGAAATAGAGTATAATAACAAAATTTCAGTCCATTTTATCTTACAAAACTAATTAAAAACTGCTAAATTAATTTTATCATACCCGTGTCCCTTAATTTTTTAGGTAAAGGATCCCCTTGTTCTTCAGACTCTGTCGGATTTAAATGATTGTTCGCGTGAGGTTCTCCAAAACAGTCCTCTTCAGGGCAAAACAATTGCTTCAGCACATTCCACATTACGCTCGTGTCAGAAGTGCAACGACTCATGTGGTAAGAAACAACCACCAAAAGGCCGCAAAATATTGAAAACATTAAATGTTGACTGGATCTGGTTTCACTCATGCCTCCATATGCAAATCCGTACAACAATCCAATTGCGATCCAACTTCGAAAAATTGAGACGAATGAAGCAGATAGGCCGGACATTGCATTTCCTCCAAATCCTGAAAATAATACACAATTAAAATAACTTGCCATGACTTCAAAATGCATAGACGGAAGATTTTTTAAAAGAAGGCTGAACTATTTCGATATGTTTTTATATTTTTAGCCCGAATTTAATTACATTTTATTATAATAACAGAATTTTTAACAAAAATTAATAAATAAACAAGATCTGAATTACTCATCCTCTAATGGGTCAAATTTAAATATAATGATAAGATAATGTCGGAGGACCAAGTCATCGTCTATTCCTGGGAAGATAGAGCTGACGTCCTGGACATGGTTCTGCATTGAGGCAGAGCTGAATTGTAGCCATCGTCCGGTTGGGGGAGGGACCAGGTCCAAGAATGACTGACAAATATTTTCCAGGTCTGAAGTGTAGTTGTGAAACTGTTTGATGCACTCATGGGGGTGATAGGTTCCCAAAGCCAAGAATCGCAATCGTAGCCACCACTTGAGGATGCAGGCGACATCTTCCTTCTCGGTGTACACGCCCAGGGCGACGGCCTGGCCGCAAACCATTTTCCAACCCTCCTCATTCACTTCATTCTTGGAAAAAATAAACATAATACTTAAAATAAACATTCCCATAGTTATTTATTTATTTTTACCTATAGCTGCAAGCGGTTATAAGGTTAGCTTTGGTGGCATACTTGATCAAATCGAAGTTCCTTGTCGCGGCCCGGATAACGTCATCTCCTTGAGTAAAGTGGATGGTGACAGCGACCAGGTCGCCCTTATGATCCACCCATGGGACGAAGAACAATTTATAGAGGAGGGCTAATTCGCAAATAAATAAGCGTATTCTGAAATAAATGTATAAATATAATTTTTATATGATAAATAAGGAATTCACTTTGATCATCCTCTGCTTTCAAAGGCCAGGCCTGGAAGTTTCCTTCAGCATCTTTTGAGAATACTTGAGGATTTCTGTGAGAGATTTTGTCGGGGGAACGCTGTTGCAATTGTGCGGGTTTGTGCCTTCTGAACCACATCTACACAAAATAAGGTCACAGTTAGTTAGTTTGTTATTGTTAATTGTTTTACGATGATTTCTAACTTACACGAATCTGTCTGTTTGACCTCCCCGTCTTTCTCTGCAGCTCTTTCCGTTTGACCTGGTCAGGGTTGGGGTCCAAATCATATGCTTCCTCCAGCATTGCGTCTGCTCTGATGTCCTTTATGTCCCGACCTCCACGAAATCTTCGTAGGCCAAACCAGACCTGTGAAACAAATAAACAATTAATTGAACATGTGATAGTTTATAGTCCGCATCTCGCTATCTGAAAGTGACAAAATACATGAATGTAAGTCCAGGACCATTAAAAATCATTAAAAACCGTTTTCTCACCTTTAGAAAGACCCTTTGCTCACCACCGGTTTAAAATTCCTTATAAAAGGAATTGAAATTTATAAAAATTGGAGATAAATTTTTGCACGTTTTGATCCAAAACGATTGCCAAACTTGTGAACGAGTTGAGTCTCAACTGTTGAGATCAAGATTCAACCTGGTTCGAGTGAGTCTCATTTTCCCCACTCGAGGCGCCATCTACGCACCTAGCTGGGCAACCTATCACCACCAACTCCAAATCATCCCTTTCTGTTATTTTAAAATTAAAACGGTGCCAAATCAGGGTCATTGCACAATGATTATTTTTATGATCAACTTTCGTATGCAGTACATGGACACTGCACTGACATGCAGTTTAAATAATTCTATGAATTTGTCATCATGTACTTACCATGCATATCAATTTGTTCCAATAAATACATAAAAAACGTATTAATTTGTGGAAATAGTCCCACGCTAAAAAGGACAGGGAAACACAGGAGTATTATGAGAAGTGCGTCTTGGATCTTCTCAATAAATAGCTTTTGAGTCAAGTCCAAGCCATAAATATTTAATCCAAAGTCGTGGACTCCGTTGTCTAAACAGGTTTGTGACAAATATACCTGAAAAGTATAAAAATATTTGGGTAAAAACAAAGTATTTATGTAGTTAAATATAATAATTGTATCATATGACTTACCAAACCCCCACAAAGACAAAAATAAATTGGGCGGCTAAATGCCACAATTCTATTAAATCCGTGGGTTGGTGAAGCTGCATCCGGTTGCACACTTTTTAGCAAGGAAAACTGGAAATTCAAAATTCATAGACATAATATAATAAGAAGTTCAAAATTCAAGATGGCAGGACTTTAATTCTAAGCAAATAGCCAAAGTTTACTTACCTGACAACTTGCCATCACAAAACACATTAAGACAACCGTTAAATCTTGATAGTATCCCCGATGTAGCATATACGAACCAAGGGAAGCTACACCGACGGCCAGGATGATACAAAATATATTTTCAAGCGCCGAGCGATTTCTATCGAATAGTGCCATGAGCTTCAATCTGTCGAACCAAATCTTGGCAGTGGCTTTTGGAAATAAATACAGGAGCTTCATATTGTAGTATTGACGAGGTAGTTTTATATCTTTCTGGTGCTTATTATTTCCACGATTGTGAGAATTGAGTCGATCCCCACCACTACCAAGAACTCCTAAAGCAGCAGAGTGATAATTGTGATCCTGTCCAACATTATATGTCCCCCCAGGTCGCCTACGTTCGATAATTGATTCTATTGATTTAAAAAAATAATAGTTGACATTATGTGCTAATTGTATCCAAGATTTGAAAATGGTTTGGTTCAGAAATATTAACTTCACAATTATGCCAAAATCCGTATGTTACTCAACCCACCTGTGAGGACTTGGAGAACATCTCTCCGGTTTCTTTGCCATGATCGTTGCATTGATGAGTAGCTTGGCATTGGCATCGGAAGTCGACTAGAACTCAGCACGTGAGATGAGGTAGAGGCTGAGACACTGTTGTATTCAGGGGTGATTGTTACTAGGGATGGAACTGAAGCTATCGGACTGGGACATCCGCTGTCTGGTTGACTTTGCCCACGACTTAGATTCGTTGATGCCGAAGCACCAGCAGATAGACCACGATGATGATGATGATGTGGAGGATTACTACGTCGATAGGATGCGTACATTTTATTTGTGGATGTATCGACCGCAAGTTCAGGACCCCCTGAACTCGTGCTTGACCATGACTCGGAACTTGAAGGAGTTTTGAGACCAAGTGGATGACTTCCAGTACCCCCGCCACCTCCGGAAGGATTCAGACTTGAGCTTTGGCGTATTTCAGAGTTGTTATTTCCGGGTGCGGAAGAATAAGAATCTTCAGGGATAACGTTGGTGGGAGAGAAATATTGCGGATTTGAAGGATGAATTGGTAGTGGGCCGAGTTGAGTGGAGGATGGAGGGATAAAAGTATACGAATGCCATCTTGAATGTTCATCTTGAAAATAATGTATTGCCCCTTCCGAGGTATCGTCATACGAATTTGCCACATGTGTTCCAGATGCGCCACCATGAGTTCCAAAGATTGGTGATGCCAACACGACATCACGCCGTCGTTCTAATGATCGTCTGCTGTGAGTTAATCTCATCAGTCGTCTGTGCCTTACAAGAATACATGTTTATAGAAAGACAATCTACTAGCCCAGTGCAATAAATCAGTCTCTCTCTCTAGATTTATTACAATGCAAAATTATTATATTCTTGCTTTTTCTGCTTTACCTGTTAACCGCAGCCGAGCCAGTTGACAATTCAGTGTCATTAAGGGAGTCTTCTCGCGGCCTGAACGTTCCTACTGGAATATTTCTAGTAGACGAGGAACTGCTCATCCTTTCATTGTTGTTACCCGAAATGTCTAAAGAATTTTGCTGGCCTAGAGATCTTATTTGATGTTTCAGCTCCCGAGCAGCAGCGTTCAAAAATGGTGCTCCACCAGGAACAGGGCTATCTCGATCCCCAGATCCCCGCCTGTTCCGGTGTCCACTTCCTCTCCTTCGGGATGATGTATTCAAAGATATTTCATCCAAAGGAATGCCACCACCAAATTCTGTAGACGTCGGAGAAGGTTCGTGCGTTTCTTCCAATAATCTTTCAAGTACTCGTGGACTTGTTTCCCGTTCTCCTCTTCCTAAATATATTAAATTTGTTTCACAAACAAAATATTTCTTTGTTGATAAAGTAAATAAGAAGGCAAATAAATTTACGTGAACCACTTCCTCGTCTACTAGAACCACTGGACTGCAATCCTGAGTGTCGTTTAGGAATAGCACCGAACCTCAAATCTTCAGGAACAGAAACTGGTCCGCCATCTCCAGAATTAGTAATAGAATTTGTAACCCCGTCCCCTTCCAACACAACAGAAGATGGTTCTCCTTCTGTTCAAGTTGAATAGTAGAATCAAAACATGACAAAATTTAAGCATTTCGTAGCAATGACTGGCGTTTCTATATTAAAAACTAACCTGAAGCAACCTTAGTTAAATCACTGTTTGAAGCAAACAGCCATGTTAATCCAAGAAAAGTTTGACTTTTTTGAGAATCGTTTGAAGTCAGGGAGTCTGCATCACAGTTTTGGATTTTGCTATCTTGACTATCGTCTAAAACCAAAAAAATACTCATAACATACTGCATTAAAAAGAAGAATTAAATCTGGCTTACCGAATTCTTCCACAGAACCACCCATTGAATTGGATATTGCTTTAACAGCAACATTTACTGCTTGAAACATCCACTGACTAGAAAACGGGCCTCCGGCTAAATTCCATCCAACTAGAGAATCATTTTGAGGAACCAGTGCAAATCTCTTTTCCGTTAATGAAGATTCTTCTACGTTGTCTGCCGATACGGATGAGGGAACAGAAGCAATCGCTTTGTCCAGGCCAGAACATTGACTAAGGTTGTTTCGAACTTCAGCTGCACTCTCCGATCTCTGGTACATTTGTTTTGAGGGTCGAATATCTGCATTCCTCCCACTACCGGGATTGCACTTTCGCCGCTTTTCTTTGCCTAATCGATTATCTCGATCTTTTGAAATAAAGAAAGTTGGTGTTAGTTGTTAACATTTGTTTGTTGAAGTTTTAAAAAAAGTGGCAGTGTACCTTTGGAAATGTCGTATTGCTTGGTTCTCCCCTTGTGTTGCTGATGATAATAATGTTGACTTCCATCAAGAGATCGAGTACTGAAAGACACCCTTTTGCAATGGCCAGCTTCGTTAACACCGGTGCCTTCCTTTTCCTTATTTTTGTTAAGAGATAGTTCTTTGGATGATGATTTTTTTTCTAAACTGCTATGCCTAGCCAATAAGGGTGTTCGGCTCCTGACCTGCTCGTCCTCACTTGCGCTATCAGACTTAGAGTCGGAATCACTACATTGCATTGGAGTTGATAATGTACACTGATTTGCTGAGTCATCCGGATTTAATTCTTCCCCAGTGTTATTGTCGACCTGTTCATTGGATCCAATCTGAAAAATAGGTTTCGATGACTCGTTTGGTTTCTCTAATTGGAAAGATGACTCCAAGTTATGCGCGGATTGGCTTCCTGAAATAGATCGGCATCCTCCTAATTTCTTGGTAGTATCAGAAGGAGTCGTGGCAAGCGGGTCAGCGTCCCGATGACAAGCAGTTGTTTCAACAACGCTTCGTGTTCGACGAAACTGTGCACGCCGGCATTTCGCATTGTTGTCGGTCTCTAAAATATTAAACGATGAATATTTATAAAAAAATTATTTCACAAAATATGTACAAAAAAGCGCCAAACCTAGTTCTAATGATGTCGACTGCTTTAATTTTGCATCAGTAGGCTTCACGGAATTTGCACATCCAGCGTCCGCATTGAAGACATTGCCAAATATGCTTTCTGATGGGTTCCAGTCATCCTAAAAAAGTGAATTATGTCCGCTTTAAAACTAATAAAATTCATACGTAATAAAGTAAAGTAAAATAAACATACAGGGGAGCTGAGGGCAGCCAACTCAATAATACTACCATTATTGGCATCGTTAGACATCCAAGCAGCATCCATTTGTTTTCGCACCGGGCTTTGAATGGTTGAATTCGATGTACCACCCATGTCATGAATAACGACGCTTTCCAGTGCACCAACACACACACCTAGATGGTACATCGGACAGTAAATTAGGATATTTAGTTAATTTAAATTTCTTCAACTTAGGCAACATACATGAAGTATCTACTAAGTCGTTGCATATTGAGTTTCTTGAATTTGGCTTGTTGAGATGAGATGAGACGCTGCTTGTTGTACTACTCGAACTAGAAGAACTTTCATTGCGATGCACATCAACTTTTAGGTTGGTGGCTGCATCAAACAATGAGCATCAATATTTGTGTAATTAAATGAATTGACATGGATTTTGATAAAAACAATCACCAGTAGAAGGTTCCGCAGCTTCTTCCGTGGATGAACGTCTTAGCCTAGGGTGTGCAGTGGACCTACTCATCGTCATATCTTGAAGTTCTATCCCCTCTCTGAATGAAATTTCAGTTTCAAATTAAATAAACAACCACACCACCAATGTAATTTCGGTAAATCAATATTGCCAAGTTTAGCTTACGATTCATTCAGTCCAACGTTCTGGGACTTTACAATTATTTTGGCGTCTTCTCCCTCACCGGAAATCGCTCCACCAGTATTTTCTGTTTCAGGTTCCGCTACGGGATCAGTCGTATCGAATAAATAATGCTAAAGAAATAGGTTTTTTATTAATAGTAGTCATTAAAAAACGTTAAAGGTATAGAAAAAACTTACAAATCTCGAGTTGACTATTTTTACACCTAAGAATATTACACCCACTGTCCCACAGTACAATGTCCAAATGGTTGGAGTGGATGTGAAATACTAAACCGATAAAAATGCTTATTACATTTCGCACATCATCAATGCTATAAAACTGACGTATTTCTTACAATGCAAAGCGTGAGAGGAAATGCCATAAAGAACAGCCAAAGGTAAAGGTGGACCGTATTGATAAACACAGGCTGCCTCGGATCTGTAAGACACAATTTGTTTAATTTTTTACTTTAATTTCCATCATAAATATTAACCAAGTTCAATCATACCATGAAACCAGCCTCCCGTTAAGGAGGCCCAGACCCCTTGGCGTAAAACTTCAAGAAGATGTGACCCCATTATTTACTACCAGC
>JAAXNX010001311.1:0-18657 GCA_036491905.1 Folsomia manolachei
TTTTTTGAGTGTTTCTAAAAAAATCTAGCTCGATCATAGCCCGAGTAAAAATCTGCTCGGGCTATAATGGAGCTAGATTTTTTTAGAAATACTCAAAAAATCAATAAAAAATTTAGCTACAATCTGTTGGGGCTGAAATTTTGAAATTTAAATTGGGAGGAGCAGGAAGTGAGTGGGAAGTGGTGGGAAGCGAGGCATGTTAATACAGGTTGAGAGAGCAGCGGTAGAACAGGAAATTACCCGTGTTCGTTGGTGCTGGTGGTGGACGGTGGGGGAGCCATACAATACTACCTTAAGCATTGTTTGGAAAATATATATTTTTGCATTTGAAGGTTTGCTTACATTTTATGAGCGTTAATGTACTTGGATCTTGCTTGGGAGCCTAAATACAAAAGTAAAAATGAACTGATACGGGCTAGACTTAGAAAAGTATAAGATTGTAGCGAAGCTTGGGCCTATATGTGAAAATGTGATTAGTGCGATTACGATTTGTTAGAAAAGTCTCAATTTCCCTGAAAAAACCGTAGTGCACAACCAACCTTTTTGTGATGATAGTGACCTTAAGAAATTCAAGAAGCTCACAAAAAATAAAATGATGAAAAATGTTTATGAAAAATAAGCTAAATGCACAACCCAGATTTCATTTTTACCCGTTCTCAAGTAATTTTTTTAAAAAAGCATGGTGGATAGTTTTTATGACGAAATCAATTACGCAAACCACCAAAAGCGCAAAGATATTGCATTAAAATCAGTTGAAGCTTCAACAGGTTCAGCGTAAATATTAGACATATAAAAAGGTATCGTTACCGAGGGGCGCATAAGCACAGACAGAAATATCATTTTTTCGGCAAAACTCTCTCAGCTCATTTTGCTGGAAATATTGGTGGACCTCAATCTGGAATAAATTATCGAATCAAAGAGTCAACCAAACCATTGGTTTGGTTTGAAACCAACCAAACGAACATAATGTTCACGTGCAACATTTAAGTAAATACCTGTAAACACGCTGGCGGAATCCTCGCGATGTTACAGATTCTCTGAATTTGTTGACTCGTACAATTAGAAATTCCAATTGCTTTCAAAAGTCCTTTGTCCACTAAACTTTCCATCGCTCTCCAAACATCTTCCAGACATGATTTCATATCAAGGAACAAATCTCCAGTTATTGGATCCCTCGGCATTAATTCCTCCTCACAAACAAAATGCACTCCAACCGGCCAATGAATAAGATACAAGTCAATGTAATCCATTTGCAAATTTCGTAACGAAAGGTTTACAAATTGAGACACTCGATCAGGATGCATTCCAATTAATGGCAGCTAAAATTCAATAAATTACAAATCATGTGATACTTGCATATTTCTTATCCGATATGGTAGGAAGTACAACTTTTGTAGTAATGAAAATTTCCTCTCTTGATACAGTTCCAGCGTCCATTTGATTTTTGAGAGCATGACCAATCGCAGTTTCATTTTTGTATGCATAAGCAGTGTCAAAGTGCCGGTAACCGTATTGAATTGCGAGGTCAATGGTTCTATGAATTTCTTTGATATCCGATATCTGTAAAAATTTTAAATAGTAATTCTTAACTTTATTGAATAATAATTTATTGAGTAAAATGAAAAATAATAATTTCCTTTCCTGTCCCCAGTCCTACAACTGGCATTTTCATGCCGGAGTTTAATTCAACAAATCTTGACCTGGGCATTATTGAATTTCAAATACTGAAACAGAATACCAACTGGAGTTCAGATTGCTAAATGTTAATTTATAATCAAGATATTATTTGCAGAATAATTTGAGCATTTTCTAGGAACCTTATTTGTTGTAATATGACACCTTACCTTACGACGGATGGAAACAAACTGTTTGCTCGTATTGAATTAAAATGCATGCATGGCAGTGTAGAATGGAAAACTATTTGTGACCTAGTTTCTCGTTACTCCCTGTCATTTTGAGCGTTTATATATCCATCAAATGAAGAAGCTCATTGATGATGATTACTGAAACACAATATGGTAAATTTTGTGATACGCTATATTCGTCCAAGTGAAAAGCGAAAGTTTCCTCTTCAAGGGCCTTGCAACAATAATGACTTTGACTTTGATCAGTTTGGTATTCTTGTATTTGTTGTTCGTAAATACACATATTAATATTTATAAGGTAATCGCACATAATTGTTTTACCAATTCATACAAAAACAGTAAACTTAGCTAAAATAAATTCCGGTCACTAGGATGTTAATACATCGTTAAGCAAAGTCTACAACGCCGTAAGAAAATTAAAGCTCTTCGTGATCTTTGTTGCTTTTGGTGGCCGTATTTTCCGTCATAAGTTTCAAATCCTGTAACAGGCTTTCCATTTGTTTCTCCAACTCGAGAGCCCCCAAAGCCTTCAGCATGACTTCCTCCACAATTTTGTTGTGCTGGGTTTAATGTTTTTTTTAATTAAGCAATTTCAAAATAATACTAAAAAATAGGTTGTAATTACCATTTCCTCTGTTTCCGGGATTAAATTGACAATTCTTTTCTTCATAGCTTGAATTGTGGGGACAAACTGTTTCAAGACTACAGCTTTTTCTTTTGTATACTGTGCTGCCAATAACTTATTTTTTTCTAATGCAGAGTTGTTTTCAACGAATTCGGCTGAGGCATCATTGTCTTCCTGCTAAATTGAAAGTTAATTTAGTGAGCTTTGTGTCCAGACAAATAAATACACCGCTTACTGACTAACATTAACCCTGGGTCAAGAAGTATGCGACTTACAATAGACTCAATTTCTTTGTACAATCTTCCCAAACGTATTAGATTAGAAATTTGGAATCTTTCCTGACGAGGTGGCTGGTTATCACTTGATGATAAAACAATTCCTTTAGCTTCCAGAAACCTAATTCTACTTTCAAAATCCGTGTTCTTTTTATGAATTTTTGTCAAAAGATCAATAACTTCCTTCCTGTCCCCAATTGATTTCTCCATAACTGTTGACTGCGTGAAAATATTACACAAATAAAATATTTCAAATATTTTCATTAAATGAAGCATATAGAAGTATTATATTACTTGAAATGTATACCTTTTCCATTTTAGCTGCCAACTTTTCAGATTCATCACGCAAACCATTGATTTCCTCATTGATTGATGTCATGAATGCCGAGTGCTCAGCATTATTTAGATTAATTCCATTCTTCGCAGCTTTTAAATGTTCCTCTAGCTTTGAGATAATGTTCTTCAGAGATGTGACATGATTCAAAACTGCTTCTTGAAGGATTTTGAGGGGTTCATATTCCAGGATTTTTTTAATCTAGAAAATTTTGATGTTTGCAAAAAATCTAATTGTGCATAGCCATGTATTTGCTCACCTTTTCCAAAATCACAAAGGTGTCATTATAAAATTCCACGACATTTTGTAAATGCTCAGAAGTTCCAATCTTTTTATTTTTGTCAAGTTGCAGTTGTAGACCAGATTTCTTATTTCTTGTCTCGGCAAATGACATTGAGGAAATAATAACCAAAAACAGGAATCTTGATAAAATATCCATCACTTTGGATGTTTGTGGTGAAAATGTAATTATTACCGGTATTGGATGTCGAGGTGGCGACTATCACTAATGACGTGGACACATTATTTGGTTTAGAAAATGCATTGCAATTGGCAGACCTTCGCATGAAGACATGAATATTTATTAATTAATTTCGATGCATTATTATTACACTCGGAATGATTGAGTGTGCATAAGGGTTGAGTTGGCAGAAGGAAGTTTTTATCCTGATGGGCCGCTGAGAAGAACGGAGAACGAAATTTGGATGACGATGGCCCATAGTAATATTGCCAATCACAAAAATGTCAATTTCATGGACCAGGGGTTGGTAGCATATTATTAATACTGTTCATTGATAGTTTCATTTAAATATTGAAAACGCTTAGTTGTGTTCTTGAGCAGCTAATTTATTTTAACGTTTCATGCATGTCGCTTACATAACATAGTGACACAAGCTCGTGGCTAAAGGCAGTCTCAGTAATTATATAGTATCAACATAATCTATACATAATATACAACTATACTTTACTGTTATCGATAAATTAAGAATTCAGAGTAGCTTTTGTGACAAAAAAGAAGATAAATTAAAAGTAGCTTCCCTCTAAATTAAAGTGAAAGATGATTAATTGTACAAGTGCTAACAACATAAAAAACGTAAAAAACAGAGTATACATATAGTCACTTCATAAATCTGGATAACTTATTCAAGATACTTTGTACTCTGCAAAATAATTTGACAATTTTCTTGCTTCAAAGTGAGGTGGTTACGGCACACATTAGTATGCCATTGACATCATTATTAAACTAGCTTTGGAATTTAAATTTTGTCAAAAGCAAGGCGATTTTTATACCCTGGCCGATGTTTAATATTTTCAATTCTGAGATCTTCCATGAAAGAGTAAACTATGCAAATGCACAGCATTCCAAAAACATAATTAATTATAGTGAAGCAAATAATATTGATTGGTTCCACCGAATGAACAGTCCAAACAAACACGATAGGAAGCCACAATATGTAGCTGATAATTGTGAAAATGAACCATACTCGTACTTTTCCAAGATTCCGCTAAACAAAGTAAAAAGTAGGTCAGGGAATAGGTTTTAAAAGAGTAACACCCTTGCATGTCAATTATATTCATTATTACCTCTTGAGCCCCATGCAACAAGACGACACTCAGTACGAGACCTGTGATGAGATTTACAAGTATCCACATAATGAAACATGTTTGTACTGCAACTGCAAATTACAAAAAAATTACTTCGCTTCCAGAATTACTTTCCTGCTGATTATGCTATAAATATAATATTAATCCATAAAAAAATGTGTCGCAAATGTTAGAGTAAACAGAATTAGTACAGGCTTTGCTTACTTGGCAAATCAAGCAGTACAAGAATTTCTTGGTTTTCATTGGGCTTCTCGGCCGCAACATCTCGGAGTAAATCTGGTCTAGCTTCCAGGACCGTGGCAAAAATCATCCATATCGAGATGGCCACGAAATTAAGTGCCTAAAAAGGTAAAAATGGGAGTGAATCGTAAATCATTTCCGATATCCAACTTTCCTTAAACAACCATGCTCGTTTGTCAAATACGTAGTTGGCTTATGAAATTTTTGGCAGTCGGGGTTTAGAGTCTTAACTTAAGACAGCCAAAAGAGATCATTGACATGATTCATTGCAGGTGAACCAAAATTTTGGGCGAGCGAGTGATCTAAATCTCAACCTCGCACAATAAGTTGCTGCCCACAATCGCCCATCATGACCTGCCCACTACAAGCAAGCAGCCATATAAATATTGTTTTGACCTCTCGATCCAAATTTGACTTTGCATCTTCCTGATCTATTGACACAGTTAAATTAATTGTGCGATGAACTCTGTATGTAATAAAATATTGTCAAGAAGTCAATTGATCGAACTTGTAGATCTTGGAATTATACACTTTTTTTATTTGTTCCAGGAAAATAATGGGTAGAAAAAAGCTTACCATTTCACAGTAAGCAACGACCACAGTGAGAGTTGAACGGCTGTATCCACAAGGCAAGTCGAGACACATTTTAAAGGTTTTACTGGTAATTCAATTCTGAGAGTAATAGCTTGAGCTCAAAAGTCACAAAAAACAAGGCTTTTGAGACAGATTAATTGGGGAACAAATTGAAATATTATAAATAATGTGATTATAAGAAAAGCTCGGCCAGAATTTAATGCATGAAAAATAATATTTCGGCTATTTTGATGATCAAATCTGTCTCTAAAACAAGAAAATCACCAATTATTGCATGCAACGCATAACCGACCACGACACATTTCGTTGGATCAGTCTTGGCGTTATGTTAATTGGTCGTTATCTGCAAACAGCGTTTATTTGCTTAAACCAAACTTTTTGGGTTTGCGTTTTATGTGTCGTCAGTGACACAATATCTCCAGTTTTTTGCCTCAGGTGTCCTCATGAATCCACTAATGCTTCTTTGGAGTGATTAATGTCGATCAAATTCCAACAACTTCTTCACTCCTTTTTCGTAAGGTTAAGTGTGACGTTTTATATTTGGAGACAACCCAGCTAATTTATCACCAATAGAACACAATCATAATCAAATGATCAACTGAATTTTTGCGTTAGAATTTGGAACCTGTGCCATGGCACATCACATCAGTATGTGCATATAACACGTTTCATTCTTGGCTAGCACGACGAAACTGTAACAGACCGTCTGTCTGTAACTTTTGCAAAAATTCGCAATACGAAAAGTAAAGTTCCATGTTTAATCAACTTAGGAGGCCAATTACCCATTGACTATATATAATACGTTGAGAAGTTTATTTATTCTACATTACAAACATAACACATCCTACGGTTTAACAGAAGATAGGTTAGGAACAGTATCCGGAGTTGACTAAAGAACATTTTGCTACACCTCATTGCATGACCTGTAGCACATACCAAAATACATACCAACAAACTGGCGTGTCTTGCGAAATGCGAATTTCCACGTGGGCGTTTATTGGCAAATTCTCATTTTCTTGAGTCAACGAATTTGGGTTTCATGACTTGGCTTATAGGGACATCTGCATTCTGGTCCTGCCACAGTAAACGATTTTGCTTGCGAATTCTCCATCAACAAAACAACTAATAACTTGCACAGAATAAAGGATTATTTGCAGACATATGTGAAAGACAGTGGTGTGGTCTGACTGGTGACGAGATCGTCTTTCTGAAAATTGTATATGAGTACTGACTGGCTAACAAACAAAGGCAAAGTAAAGCAGGCTCATGTTTATGATTCCTTTGTGAGAAGTGGTTAATTTGCACTGAACATGAAATATTAGGGTGGATACACTTTTTTAAATAATACGCAAATGTATTGAGGTGGCTGATGCTTGTGTTATACTCATCAAATTAGGCTTTTTAAATATGAGTCACAAAAATTTACCCAACAAATTATATTAAATTATTATTGGTTTTTTTTTCATCGCCAAAAAACTGGAAACGAAACCAGAAAAATAAGTCGGCCCCATTCATATTCAATGCTATTTACAAACAAATTCAAATAAGAAAGGTCGATAATGAAAGTCTTTTTTATGTGACGTCGATGAGTTTGTTGAGCTTTGAAAGAAAAATATCTAAAATAGTTTCCTCTTCAGCGTATCTATCATTTATTGTAATAAAATTTATTAACTTATTAATAACTGAACATATTCGAATAGGACAATAATAATACGACCGGCATAATACCACACAATATTTGTTTAATACAGATACAGCTCATAATAAAATACGAAGATGATTAGTAATTCAAGCACCATCAAAATTTAGAAGACTTTTTGATAATTTAAAATAACAGTAACAAATATATGAAAAATAAAACAATGCATTTTCGGAAAGTTTGAAAAGATTGACGCCCTTAGGCTCATGATTCAGAATTGTATGGAATATTATTTTTAAACGGGATTGGGATTATCAGTTTTCTCATTCTTCAAAATATCTTCGTCGCCCGTTAGTGTTTTCGGCATGTTTCCAAAAGACTTTGCGATAAAGAATCCTAGCACTGAAGACAATCCGCATAAACCAAACATGACTTGAGCAGCCTGTGGGTGATCAAAGTGGTGCATTCCAATAAGGCCTCCACAAGTTATCTAAAATAAAGAACGGTCGATATTAATTATAATATTCTCACTCATCGCCGTAATTAATTGAAAAAGTGTAATGTGTTAAAAAAATGTCATACAATATTCATAGGAACTCTGAACCAATTCATGATATTTGCTCTAAGGTTATCCGGAATGGTTTCTCCTCGAAGTCTCCCAATACATGGAAAATAAAGTCCGACAGAAATTTCGAGGAGAATGAAAGCCCAGTATGTGACAAGTTTCCATTCACTCGGCATTCCAGGAGCGCTGCTAACAGCGCAGATAAAAAATGACAGTCCCATAATGATAACGCAATACTTCAGAATTTGTTCCGGCCTTTCACCCCGATTTAGAAGGATTGAATACAACGATGACCCAATCATAATGGCAACCATAAAGCTAGAGAATGTAAGTCCAAGTGGAGGATGTGCATCATCCAGAACAGGTGTCCAAAGGAAGACAAAAATATACATATTAGATTCAAACAGCGATTGGACCAATCCGAGAGAGAGGATGTTTGGATTTTTCATGATTGTGCTAAATCCTTCAGCACAGGACCCAGACCAATTCATTGACCGTTCTCCATAGTTCTCTTCCCAATTCCTAGCAATAAGAGCGGCCCCCAGAAGAAGGAACGGAATGGCGATCATAAATGGGGCCACTAAAAATAAATGTAACGAATAGTTTTAATTTTTAGAAATGACGTGTCACAAAAGAAAAATTAAATTCATAAATTACCAGGTCCGAACCCAGCCCACTCTGACCCGGCTTGAGCGACAATGCCGGCGAAGATAGCCAATAAGCCATTGAAGAATGTTGCTTTTGAAAAGGTCAAAGACAACCAATCCAAAGGGTATTTCCACGTAATTGTATGCTGGTGGACATACCTATATATATTCAAATGTAGAAGTGTTGATTGAACGTGAAATTTGAATGTACCTACCAAGATTCAAAAACAGAAAAGAGAATGGATGTCGAAATGCCACCAAAAATTCGACCAATCAGCAATACTAAAAAGCTTGATGATAACTTTGTCAAGCAGCAAAATGCGTACACGACACAAAATATAATGCTCATCTTCTTTCGCCCGAACCTACACGTCAAACCAACATGTTACTTATAACTACATTTTCAATTATGCCGTCATTTTACGTACTTATCAGCGATGGGTCCAGTCGCGGTCCCAAAGGTAACACTAGCCGCAAATCCAACGACGTACAAAATTGCAATCTGTTTTTGTGCGAACCCATAATAGCTGTACAACTTGTACACGTAAGGTCCTTGGAGCCCTTCAAAAATACGATCAAAAGAGTAATATCTCAAATCAAATATGTATAAAAATATATAAACTTACAGTCACTGAACAAGGATAAAAAGTAAGGCAAAAAGTAGATCTTTTGAAACAGTAAGAACTCTCGATTTTGTACATTATCGGAAGATGTCTTGTTGCTGGTGAGGTACAACACATATGCCGCAATAACCAAAGGAATAGCTGTTATTTCAACCACAAAGGGCAATGAAACGTCCATCTTGAACACTATCACAGTCTTTCTAAACAAAAGCCAACAAATATTTATAGATTTCCCATTTCCACCACCAATTACATACACATTTTCACAACCGGTGAATCTTACCAAGTACAATTTGAGGAAATCTAGGTACAAGCGTTTTCAAACTGATAGATCTCTTCAACTCTCCAACCGTAAACCTGCAACAATTAAGGACAATCAGTTCAATTCAAATCACATAAAAAATTCCACAAAACCATGCCATATGTCGTGACGCGTAATAAGTTATTAAAATAAACAAAAATTATAATAATTCGAACAACCTGCAAGGCAACCAACTGCTTTAAGTTTTACTAAATCATGAACATTTCAAAAGCAGACAACTTGCAGTACCAAACCTTATTCTGTACTTTTAAGTTTGGGTTCATGATATCCACCTCACTTTACATAGATTTCGTCTATTTAATTTACCTAAACTGATATTGACTTCCTTTGTTTAAACAACTGCAACAAAATTGAAATTTAACGATTTTACAACCAGCAACGTTCTATTTCTGATTGCAAAATGGTTCATGGATCACCGATTGATTGCCAGTGCACTACGGACTTGCAAATTTTAATAAATTCGTTGATAAATATACAAAAAATGCTCTGATTCGTACACAATAACCTATAAAGATAAGGGATAGTATTAGCTGTTTAATAAATTGTCAGTCGGCTTGAAATTGAAAATAATAGAGAATGCGATTGACATCATAACATCCCGAATTGAAACACTTGTATAAGAATAATTTACCAGAGAACAATGAAAAGCAAAAGTAGGACATCGGTCTCAATCTCAAAAATAAATAGAGTTAAAATTCCGTTTCTGAGCCAAGAATAAAACCAGGGTCAGAAGAAATCAGTATTCTGACCCTGTTTCTATTTCATACCACCATTCAATGTAATCATCCAGTTATCAATATAAATAGTAACATATCAACTAAAAAACTTACTTAATTTCCACCTATCAAAATAAGTGAATATCTCTGTCGACGTGTTTCTCCCTCCCAGTTGTCAGTCTTATCTTCTTAACCGCACCCAACTTCTCCCACTCCACGTCCAGCCAGCACCTTTAAGAGGAAGGAGCAGTCCAAGCCTCACATCTTCACCCAAGGTCAGAGGTCACCAGAGTATGGTTACTGGAGAACATACGGATTGTGAATGTGAGTGAATTTCATCAGAATCACAAACTGGGATTCGGATACTTTGATTTTTGACAGTTGCTCTCTATGGGACGGAGTCAACTTACCCGGACTTTCTCCTGGCTGCTATTTTCCATCTTATTATTGGACGAATTATGGCATTTTGCTCTACATATTTATTTGATAAGGTCATACCCAGACCTATTGTGATAAGATAATTACAGATAAAAGTTTTATCACAAAACGCCGGGCACTGCATGACTCGATATGTATTTGCACCATTTTCTCAACTTATGGAGCGTTGTACTAAGAAAGTGTCTGTTTTTTAGCAGCGACATGTTCATTTATTATCCTAATCGATGTCGTAATATCCGTTAAAATGCAAATCTGCCAACCTACGCACTTGTGTCGATTCATACAGTTGTGAAAATTCACTAATTGAGTGTATCAATATTATGATTGACAAATCCCAGATATTCATTGAGTCCAATTACAATTTCTGCGGATATTTTGGCAGCTTCCTCTGAATTCTGTTTAACCCATAAGGCAATTATTGCATTCATCTCTTCCACTAAACCGACAATGTCATGGGACATGTTTTCAAAGTTCATTTTTGCCAAAGACCCCGGAGTTGAGTTCCAAGTTAATGCCATAAAATAGCCATATGCGGCCCTTTTGTTAAAATCAGCCAAAAAGTCCTGTGGCAATTAAGTGTGATTAATTTTTACTTCGACGAAAAATAAAAATCAACCAAGTTTCATGTACTACGATGTAGTAACTACGTTAAATTTTAAATTACCTCGTATGAAAATCCAACAGACTCATTTAAAGTTGTGACAATTTCTAAAAATTTGTTGAAATACGTCTGCATCAAATCTGAGAAACTTTGTCGACGAACCTCGCTTTTTACACTTGTGAAGAGAAAGTGACAAATGTCCATTGTTAATGAACAAATTCGAGGTGCCTGCAAAAAATGGGGAGTATGTTTCATGAATTCTGCCTTTCTCCCATAAATTGCCAACTTGCCTGCAGATCAAATAATACAACATTTTCCAATTCTCCGGTTGCAGGGTTTTTAAAAAACATCATATTGTTATTCCAGAAATCTCCTGAAAGAAACAGCACATTGAAAATGACAACAAAGTTTCCACAAGGAAAAAATCTTCAATTGGAAATACCGTGGTTTAAAACCAACAATTTTCGTTCGTCATCAGTTTTTGAGCTCAAGGTATCAATAACTTTTTGAAAAACGGTCCCAATATACGATTTTAAAGTGTCAGATGCCTTTTTGCTCCCAGGCGTTGGATATTCCTGTTTAGAAGTAAAAATATATTTTGTGTTAGCATGTTTGGACGTTTTTCGAAAGTGTTATTTCATAATAACATAAACAATACCTCCAATATTTTGATAACCGTTCGTAAGGCGTTTTCATACATGGGATACATTAAAGTTTTAAACCCATTCTTGGTAAATGCTTCTTCTGTAACTATTGCGTATTTGGCGTTAAACGCTTCATTCCCCGTCGCCATCATAGCATATGATATTGCATGAAATGATGCCAGTTTCTCCAGGACCATTCTTAAAAATGAATAGTTTCTCATATTCCAGATTATGACCAAATGTTTAGCAATTTTACTAACTTTGCTGTGGGAAGATCTTGATAGTCATATTTGTTTAGCATGAAATAGTTTCGCTTGGTTAGATTTTCCAGCACAATTATTTCCTCAGAGCCGTGGTAAAATTTTGGAAATGCATCAATTGGCCACGATGATCTGCTCATAGATTTTTGTGTTAGAAAAAATTAACTTTGTAATTTACTATGGCATACCCAATCCTTTGAATGCAAAATTCCTTGGCATCTTTTAAAAACGAGTTGAAAAAGAAGGATTCCTTTGTGAACAACTTCAACTCTTTGGTTAATCCGGCAAATCCGGGATTTTTATTTAGCTTTTTAGCAAACAAGTGGATGGATTCTTTTTTATCCTGAAATTTAATTTCAACCGTTTCGCAAGAACTTGCAAAATGAGCTCCGGCAAGATCGGGCTCCACAATTTTAACACTTTCTATTTCGTCAGATATGCCATTGTTTCTTAAAATTGTTATGTACTCCTCCTGCTCTTTTGTGAAAGGCATGATTTCTTTTAGTTGGGCGATTCCTCATCTGTAAATTTTGTAATCTATAAAAAGTCACAGCTGCTTTCAACTTACCCTCAATCATCATTAAAAATTGTATCATATTATGAGCTTCATACAAGCCCGGACGAGATATGCTAAGTTTTATTTCAATGACCCATTATTATATCATTTAATTTGGGAAAACTGTATGCTCGTGACGATGATATACTAAGCAATGCTAACGATGATGAACTGAGTAAGTATGTCATCCGGATATTATCTGACATGATATTCAGGCATTTGTCCATTACTGCATAATCATCGTTGGAGAAGCGGTATGCATAACAAATAATTCGAGTATGCAAATAACTGACAACCGTTCAATTTATATTTCCCAATGTTCACTGTAAATTTATTAATTTCAATTCAAGCCTATAATATATACTCATCAACCCCCTCTCCCATTTCCAGCTTACAATATTATATTAAGTTTAACTTAAACTTCAAGTATCGTTATGTAATCGTAACGAAGTTTTGAATTGTACAATAATGTTAACATAAGTAAAACTTTCCACAATACTTTTTTGTATAAATTTCGACATTAGGTTGGACTTAATCAATTAAAATCTTGGGGTAGCTGATCAAATCAATCAAATTATTAATGTAAAAAAACAAAACAGTTTTAAATTAACAATTGTCGAAGTATCTCTTATGTTTATTTCTTATAATCTTCATCTCAACACAAATACATTGTTTTATTTGGATCGTAGTCACATCATGCTTTTTCTTGTTTGTTGTTGACACTACCGTTCTAAGGCTACAGAGGCACTATGAGTTGCATTAATATAATTATTCCAGTAGGTGAGGTTCGTCGTTACAAAGGGTTCAACTTCATCACCTTGTTTGAGACTAATTTCATTGAAATGAGTTTCATCAGTTTCGTTACAGACATTTACAATTCAATATGCAATAATTAACAGACAGATCAACAATGACAACTTATCAGATCTCAGATCCTATGTAACAAATTTTTCAACAAATGTTTTTAACATTCCTTAAACACTTATATAATAATGTAGGAATTAATCCAAAATAACTGAACAATTCGGAAGAAATAACGTTGCATAAATTGTCGCTATTCAAGTTAAGTCCTTTTGCACATTCGTATAATCATACCCTTATTTTTTAGTTACCCATTATCTCTGGATTAATAAGTATGTGGTTGGTTTATGTAGTGGTTGAAAATGTTCTAAGTTGTAGATTGATATGACTGAGCGTTTGAAAAGTAATATAAGTTAAGTAATTGTGAATCTGAAATGGTAACGAATGAATGGAAAAAAGTAATTCCTAAAGTTTTGTGCAAATTGCATAATGGATTCCAACATTTTTATGGAAAGGTGATCACATGTCTACATGACTTCCATTTTCTTAACCTTTTCTTATTTCTTATTCTAGTTATATGTTTATGTTTATTTGATTTATTTATATTAATTTTGTTAACAACTAATTCCTTGTAAACTTTTTTTACTAGTCAAGAAATAATTATACAAGGTTGAGCACCAGCATTCGCACCGTCGGTAAAAATACGAAAACATGTAATAAACGGAAGGCTTATATTTATTTTAAGTTTAGTATCCATTACTATTTTATGCTAAATTATTAATGATTAAATATATTTAGTTCGGGAATACTGTCGGTATTTTATGTTCTTTTAAATAGCTTAGCTTTGTTACTTACGCGTTAATTAATGATCGTACGCGGGGTGCATTAGTGGTTAGGTTAATGGACTAATACTGCATTTTAGAGCCACGATGCGCAATCAATAATGATGGCATTTGCATGAAAATTGTTTGTTAAGAGAATTGCATGTTAAAATCTGAAATAATACCCGGGAGCGATATTTAGTTGCAAACCGTGGCAAGGACACGGACAACCTTTATCGACATTTGTAGGACTTTATTTCAGGTTTTACTTACAACAGTCAGTTTCAAAATTCTCTTTGTTGCTCCAACTCCTGTGGTGGGTTCTATTTTTATGTGCTTCTGAGTATATAATAACTGTAGTAATACTTTTGTATATATAAATATTCATTTAACTTTATAAGGACAGTTTTTTACGAATTTGATCTAAAAATTTCATCTGTAATGAAACTACTCTGATCACAGGTGAATATGACGAAGACCAACCATTTCAGTGGGTGAAATGAAAACGCAAAAAAAACATGACCAAAAGATTTGTATATAGCGTATGCACTTTTTTGTTTCTTGCCCATAGTAGCAGAAATATTAAATTTTAATATCATAGCTGTGCCGATTTACGAACTCTCTTAAAAATTCTAAGTATTCCGGATGATTGATTGATTGCCTCTACAAAATATGTGTATGGGTTCTAATTTACTTTTTTGTTTTATTCATTTGCACGCGTGCAAACTGATTGGATTGGATATTGTAGGATGAGTTTCTGATTCCAATGATATTTTTGTCATTTCCCGTACAAAAAGCAGCGTTCGAGGTTTAGGGTTGAGTGTGTGGTACCCGTGGATGGAATTATTATTTACAGCGGATTCGTGGCGTAGGGCTACTAAGTCAAAAATGCAATGTTTTGGATTTGGACAGCTTTATGGAATACAAAATTACGGTGTTCTACATTCAATTATAATCTGGATTCTTTTAAAATTGTGGCGTGGCTTAATTGACTAGACCTTGCGTAATACTTTATGGTTGTCGGATATATATATATTGTTGCGTGGGTTAGATTTTGGATAGTATTGGTATAATTTCTAGAGGAAATAGGTATCCTAACTTAGTAGTACGAGTATCGGTATAAATCATTTATCCTTATCATTATAAAATGATGAATTGCACCATTGACCGAGGCTAGAAAACTATTGCTTTGAGGAAAGGCTTTACCGCATCTCAGTTTTTGTTTCGCTACAATATATCCGGGTACATAATTAGTTAATAGTTTCAATAAGGTAGTTTGCCTAATTACTTATAAATATCACTTACAATTACTTATGAGTACACTGTCTTAGTCCCTATTACATACCTCCTTTCTTTAAATATCCGCAATAGTCTTTATTTGTATTATTGGGATTGCACTTAAAGTTAGCAGCAACGGTAAGTAAAGATAGTTATTTGATTTAGGTTCAGGACAGTCCTTGATTGAGAGAAATATAAAATCGGTCTAATTTCTGTTATTGATTAGTCGCGTTTGCTATTATCCATCCTGTATTTATAGTTTAACGATAATGAGTACTAGTCCCTCCAGATCCAGGACCACTACTCGAGCTACCCCCACCACCTTGACTCTCTGTCGTTGTTTTAGGCGTAGTTCGGCTGCTGTTGGATGTACTGGATTGGGTAGTGGGTGGCATATTTATGATGGTTGTCTGGGGTTGTGTTGTGGCTGTGGCTGGAGGGGCAGTAGCCGGTGGTCTACTTGATCCTGGAATACTACTAACACTAGGTTTGTCTTTTCCTGAAAATGTTATACTTGAAGGATGTGCCGGGCTCGGTTTGGCTCCCGTTGTCGACCTACTCAACGGAGAGGAAGAAGTACGACTAAGGATCGGAGATGGTATGGATGAAGGCTTGGGTGATGGAGCAGGACTAGATTTTGGAAGGGGTGAAGCCCCTTGCTTCCCACTCGTAGAAGCAGAAACTGCCCCGGAAGGCTGTTTTCCACCTGAACTAGAGGGCGAAGGTCTTGTTACCGTTACTGCAGGAGAGGTCAAAGGTTTTGAAGAGGAAGAAGAAGTAGCTGGAGTGGATGCACTTGAACTTGAAGGCATGGTGGAGGTGGTAGTGGTTTTGCTGATGGGTTGTTGAGGCAAAGAATGTAAACGACTTTCTTCCATGGTGGGTGTCATTGAGGGAGAAGCCGCCCCTACAAAAAATGTTGGTTTGGGATGTTGCTGACTTATTACTCCTGTGGAAGGTTGTGAGGACACAGTGGCTGAAGTTGTGATTGTCACCGGTACCTGAGGATGCCCCACAATGTGGATTTGTGGTGAAGTTGTACTTGTGATTTGGGAGTAAGATGGTGGTGGTTTTTCTCCTCCACTAATTTTATGAGTACCCGGTGCAGGAGTTACAGGTGCAGAGGCCGTTTTTACTGCGGAAGTAGAGATGAGCTCTATTGCTTTCGAAGCGGGTGGACCACCAACAATGCCTGCGACTAGAGATGGTGGACCTGGAGCTTGACCTGCTACTACGTGTCCCATCATGTGGGGTGGAACGATGGTGGTAAGTAATGGTGCAGTGACTGCGGCGACAAGAAACTTGGACGACGTCGATGTGACGGCGGATGGCCCCATGAATCCGGTCGTAGCAATTCCAGTTGCAATACCAGTTGCAATTCCAGGGATCAAGGGATTGTTTAAAGTTTCCAATGAGGCTAAATAAAAACAATGTGACATTAGTTAACGTGAGGCCTATTTTATAAAGTAGTTTGTGAAACGGGCAAATTTCTAACCCAGGAAGCAATTTTCACTTTTGGGTCGAGGTAGATTAACTTTCGCCAAAGCCTTGGTCAGCTCTCTCATGTCGCATCGATCTTTGTCTTTGGATTTATTGCTAGGAGGTGGCGTTGGTGCTAAATCCACTTCCTCGTCTTCGTGTGCAGCTAATTTTTGTATTTTATAAAATTAAAATTAAAGTTTAGTTTTTGCTCACTTTTCTGTGAGTATTCAAATAATATTACCTTGTTCAGAAAGGGCTGTGACGATTGCCGATACAGATTGGTCATCTCTGGTTGACACGAGGTTGGGATTTTTCCCGATTTTGTTCAGTCTGCAAAGAATACGATTTCATGATTGTTTATCGCTTAGCTTGCGTTCATATTTATAATTGATATTCCGACACATTTGCATCCTTTTTTACTCTTCCCATGCTGTGCCAAGACTTGAAGAAACATTTTCCCAAATTTTCCATAAAACATTATTCATTATCGCTCATTTCGAAGTTTCATCAAAATCACCAAAAAAAATCTTATCAGATCGAGGCTGCTTTTCTGAGGATTTTCCCTTTCCAGCCATCCGATGCACCCTCTCCATTATTTTGTTTGACTTTAACAAACGTAGCGTCGACCCGTTTGTCGAGTTGTGGTTGGTTTTGTTTTAATTGAAATCTATTTTTAGTCTGCCTCCATCCCACTCATTCACAGGAAGAGTAAGAAAGAGAATATTTTAAGGATTCCTCATGTACTAAACCAAACATAGTAAAACTAAAACTCATTACTATCTGTACCAAGGACATCCAAGAACTTATGAAATCATTACGGTCTGAACTATACTTAGTATCTTCCTTAGTAAATGCAGTCTATTAGATTCTATCTATGCTCGTACAGTAGTATGGGATACTTTCACCTCTTTCCTCCTATTTTCGTGTTAGCAACTTTCTCTTCTTTCCGATCTTTGTTGAAATGACATCCAAATTAATTAAACCACCACGAAACGACAAAACTAAAGAGCCACCGATACAATGACAAAGTATGCATAGCGAAAATGTTCGCGTGTATCCATCGGCAGACTACCAGAATCTAACAGTTTTGGCTCTGGAGAATAAAATGAGCTATTTTTCATTGTTTCGCTTCACTCATCCACCTTCACCAGCCAGGTTCTGTTCTGTGTGTCTCCTTGGATGAATGCATTTTCCATCTCACCTAAATCCAAGGAAAACCGAACAAAATCCTTTCCTTGGATGGTAGTTGGTAGACTAACGCAAGAAAAGACCAAGCGACAGGAACAAATATCCCCACATTAGGAGAACGAGGGAGGGAGCGACATTCGCCAAATCTCGAAAGATTGGAATCCTTTGATTGAATAAACAAATGTAATCATTTGTATGCTTAAGGTATTTGTACCATTCCTAGTCCTACATGTTCAATAGTGTTCACTACTTGAGTTACACTGTCGTCACTGACTGCTTCCTCCAATTTTGGAGTAACGGGGTTGAAATAATACGGGGTCCACATTTATCCACGTTCCGGTTCATTCGTCGTTTTCCTTTTTTTTGACCTACTTCTGTCCTTTGTTCTTCAACTACTGTTCCATTGTTCATAGTTCAAATTATTTTATATGTTCAGTACGCCTCCTTTTCAACGTGAACAATGACAAACCAAATCAAACTTGAGCTGAAAAAACAAAGTTTCTTTTCGAAACAAATGCGAAAGAAAACACAAACAAAT
>JAAXNX010001312.1:0-18657 GCA_036491905.1 Folsomia manolachei
AACGTGAGGCTGCTTCTGTTCTACACGTCATTGGGAGGAAATTTCTATTAATCTCATCACAACTAAAATTCTATCCTCCTAATTCGTAGATGTAGAGGAAAGAAAAAAGTGTTTAAAAAGCTTGTTCTATTCCCTCTGGGCCAATTCTTTTTCTTTCTGTGAAGAAAAGGAAAGTGGTTGGCAGACATGCGAATTGGGAGTAGAACAAGTAAAACATGGAGTTTTGGGGTTCGTGTTTGTTTTTCCTAATGATGATTTACGACTATCTGATTACAATCCGACTCCACTTTTATGGGAACATTGGATAGAAGACATTGAAACTCGGCAATAATAACAAATCAACACTCTTATTATTGATTCCTGGATAATTGGGAACCGGAAGTGGGCGGATCCCTTGATGTGGATGAGACTAAGAAAAACTTACCCATTGGAATGGAGGCCATTGGAACGGAGGCACAAAAGAATTCAAAAATTGGTCCAGGATCCCATTTGGAGGAGGTGGAATTAGACAAAATCAATTCTACCACCTGACTAATGACATCCTCCTCCCCCTCTTCCCCGCCAGTGGGTGGATGTGGGTGTGAATGATGGTGGACGTGGTTAGAGGAAGGGTGACTATGACCCTGAACATGTCCCGGTCTTGGTAGATATTTTTATGTTGTACTCTTTTTGAAGCGTTTTAAGGAATTGGGTCGAATTGAAGGAGGAGTGATGATACAGGGATAATAGGGAAGTATACAGCTCCGTACTCTAAATAAACGAGAAGAAAGTTGTAAAGAGAAAGTAAGATCAAGCTTCAAAATTCTGTCTTACCGTAGAATATCTGCAGTAACACAAGGAGTTAAAGAAACAGCTCTGAAACTTTTCCGAGGGTTGGATAAGTCCTGGGGTCAAATGGGATGAGTCCAGGGCACCCCCTCCATTGTCCTCGTTGTGGCTCACGGTCCGAGGACAGGTGGGAGTGAGGAGGAGGGAGAATGTCAGCCCGACCAGGAACAGAATCATCTGAAATCATAACAAATACTAATTAATGGAGAAATGTATTAATTACCGGTTATGTTTATTAGTTCTAATTTGAATTTGTTTAAATTATTAAGTAATTGACTCACTCCAACCTACATTTCCTCCTCATTAAAATACGTCTATGACTAATTTCAACTAAACAAAAACAAATTAATCATAGAGTGCTTTTAGCCAAGCTTTATTTTCAAAATGGCAATGTCTCAACCTGAAAAATATTCAACAATTTTTTTCGTTTTTTAGCCAAACCCACGCCATCAGAATGCCAAACGTTGTTCTAGTTCTACTGCATTCACTCAAAATTCAGGTCCACCATCCTCTCTGGAAGAAATGGCGGAATAAATCGTCAAGTGAATCTTGATTCCATTTTCATCCTACTCCAATAAACTAAACTAATAGTCCACACAATTCCTCTCGAGCACTCCAAATTCTTTTGAAGAACCACAAAAAATTGTTTGTTGTCTTGTCAAACAAAGGAAATTGATTATTGAAGGAGTCCAGCTCGAGCCACTCTGCTTGATGAGGATGGATTGTCTTTTTTCTATCTGTCCACTTTTTAAATTGATTGGGATCTCTTCAAAATCTCATCCAAACCTGGCTTCACTCCTTTGGAAATAGTTATTAGGAAAAAGGATTGGTGGACATAAATGGGGTCATATTTCGATCCAGTAGGGTCCCCCAGTCCAGTGGGACCGGAATGAAAATGAGTTTTAAGAAATTGTGGGTGTGCCGGTGTCTGATTCAAAATGTAAAGCATGGAAATAGAATAAGTTACTCCTCCAAGGAGGACACTAGAGGGAGAATATTCTCCAAGTTGCTTAAAAAGTCCAGCTCGAGCCACTCTGCTTGATGAGGATGGATTGTCTTTTTTCTATCTGTCCACTTTTTAAATTGATTGGGATCTCTTCAAAATCTCATCCAAACATGGCTTCACTCCTTTGGAAATAGTTATTAGGAAAAAGGATTGGTGGACATAAATGGGGTCATATTTCGATCCGTTGTGGTCCCCCCCCCCCCAGTCCAGTGGGACCGGAATGAAATTGAGTTCTAAGAAATTGTGGGTGTGCCGGTGTCTGATTCAAAATGTAAAGCATGGAAATAGAATAAGTTACTCCTCCAAGGAGGACACTAGAGGGAGAATATTCTCCAAGTTGCTTAAAGTTAGGAATAGCACGATCTGGGGGGAAGTTATGTAAATGAGGGTCATAAGACAGAATTTCAATACCCATTCCATACCACGATTACTGAATATCTCTCCATCCAATGTCCCACTACTGCCGCATATTCTTTTTTTCTTAAAAAAGCCAGAAATTCACTGCATTACGAAGAAAGAATAGAATCCCGAGTCAAATGATGATGCGGCAGTCTTATTCCTTTGGAGCAGCAGAATTATGATTTCCTCTCTCTTGTGTATCGAGACAAGTGTAGGAGGAGGAAAGTGGATCATATTTATTTTACAGAGGATATGTTACCAGCCAAGAAAAAAAAATGTCATGGAATGAATGACCAAAAGCATCCGAAGCACGTACCAGCTCCAAACCTTTTTTCCGGAGAATTAGACTCAAATTTTGCAAGAGACGACAAATTTGTGGAAGTGACACCGCTTTTAAAATGAGACTTGTCATACGTAACTAAACTCTTTTGGTAAAGATGATGAGGACGGACGTGACTTTATTAAATCAAAATCAACTCCACACCCGGTTTGACTTTTTGCTGGAAAATCATACAAAAATGACAAACCCAACCATCTCAATTTAATAAACAGAAGGAACAAATGTGGAAGTGAGTGATTTCAATCGGAATAGGGATCAAAAGAAGGATATTTAATCAGTATGCAGTCACCAAAACCAAATTTGTCCTGTCAGCAAGAGTGTGGATTCTTATGAGGCTCCTCTTCTGGCAAAACTTATTATATTTCCTGTTCCAAACACATCACGCTGCTGTGTTTGATGTGGGATTTTATTCAGGAAACAGATTAGCATGTGGATAAAATATTTGGATGCAGAGTGGCTAAAATTAACCCAAGAAATCAGGAATCACACCGACACGACTGACTGTGGTTGGCATGCAGCTATTATTAGAGTTTCTTTTAACGGTACATGTTTGTGGGATATACCGCTTAGTAAAAAAGATCCATTTATCCCATCTGCTCAAAGTACAGTCATAATAAAAGAAATCTGTTGTTTTTAAAACTTCAAAATTACTCCGTGACGTTGAAGGATGGAAACACATTTTTGTCTAGTTTTTACAAATTATTACGCACTAAGCAAAGTGGATGATATTCATATACCCAGAAACTGGCAGTAGTAATGGGAATCTCGCTCCTGTTTAATGGAAATTATCTAACGATGTGCATAACCAGGTAGTCTACCTGAATTACTTGCACATTTCCAAGTATGGCGTCTAATTGGGTTTCCACTAGTCAGGAACTGGAAGGGAGGCCAAAGTTGAGATGGAATCTTTGAAGAAGATGAAAGGAAACTGTTTTATTAATGCAGATCAAGTTCCATAGACCAATTTTAACTAGTCTTTACTTTAGTCACATCGGAGTGAGTGGAGGGCTTCAGTTGCATTACAATTTATTGAAGAGTGAAAAGCAGGTGAGTGGCTGTTGAAATCTCAAAGTTATGTCAAAGAAGGAGAGCACTACCAACCAACCACATCTATAGGTTACTGTGAAATGCTCTTAAACAGGGAATCAGATGGAACAAGGTCCACATCAAAAGATAGATGAGGTGGTCAGAGACCCTGTGAAATTGGGAGACAGGGCAACTATCTTTACTTACTGTTGTCTACTGGACAAACTGCAAACTCGTTTTTGCAATTAAGTTACAAGAGATAGTAATATTTTGATGGTGAGTTGTTTGATTTGTTGACGGTACCCAGAAATATGGATGAATGAATGTGCGCATTTCATCCAAGGCCAAAGAATTCAAGTCTTTCTCCCCAGAGACTTGGTGTCTACATGGAAAAAACAGAATATGACAGAAAATGATTGTCGATCTCTCCCTATTTTATTCAACAGCAACTCCCACAACCTTTGCTCAAGGATCAAATGTTTCCTCCACAAGTTGGCCAACCTACATTTTCGGGATCCAAACTTTTTTTTTTGAATTTGCAAAGAGTTTATAGTCGCACACAAAGGTGTTCAAGTTTCGAGAAATCTTTTGACCCCATGCACGCCTAGTTTTAAACAAGTCGTAGTACAAGCGAGCCCACCCCTCACGTGGAAATTGTTGAACAAACTTTGAAAGAGGTTGGAAATTTACAGATTTTGCTTTTGATGTTGAATCTATGGGAGGTAAGAATTGGAGACGGATTTTCTAGAGCATAATTTTGACACCATTAATCGAATAATGAGAATTGTTGGAAGCTTTCTTATTTCCCAGTGGAATTACTGACATAAGTTTGGACGAGGTGAGCCTAATTCGGGTTGGCGATAATTGTTTGAAATTTGACTCAAATACGAATACCAATTTAATTCAAGATTTAATTTAGATCAGCTAAATTGACAACTAGACGCCAGAGTATTACTCGAATTATTGTAACGGACTTGCTGGAAAGAAACAAGCGTGGTCTGTTTGAATGGTGAATAAACAAACTTAGGTTCACCCTCCGAACCTAATAGCTCATCTAAAAAATAGATAGCAAAACTTTGTCCAGAAACTATCGCGTGCAGGAGAACTAAACCGCAAAAAAATATTCATTTCATATCAAAACCCAGACAATGGCTCCATATTTATTTTTGATACACGACACGACAAGCAACTCAGTTGCCAACAAAGAGACAATCCAATAAATAACAAATCCCTCACTATTGGTCACTTGTCTCGCTATTTTATTCCGACAAAGAGTTCAAATTAGGCTGCAATTATGGGCAAACTAGTAAATTATCACCACCACCCAAGCCTTGATTAGTTTGGAGTGAATGGCCCACCCAGAGGGAGACGCCACAAGGAAAAGGACTTGCAAAAGAAATTGTGGCGAAATATTGGTGAAAGTATGAAAATATTAACCAATTTTTTTCGTGGTTTTTATTTATCGCTTTTACCTTCCTTCAAGTACACAATGCCTCCCAATTTCCTTAGCCTTTGAATAGGACAAATAATCTCTGAAAAACCCATATTCTCAGAAAAAAACAGATTCATGTTTCACCTCCAGAAATGTATTGTGTCTGGCAATCTATGTACGAGACAGTTTCTGACAGAAAGAGGCACAACAACCTAGATTTCACTCACTCTTTGACAAATGGTGAAAATATTCCAATTCCCATTTATTTGGACAATAAAAGAAGAAAGCGGGGAAAGGAAAGTGGAGACTCTGTTGTAAATAAATGCAATTAAGTGACCACAATTCCATTTTTATTTAGAAAGAAGGAAACAGAATTCAATTTTGTCAATTTTGAGTTGGTTCTATAAATCAAAAAGACATATTTTGGACAGAAATGGAAAGAGAAAGAGAAGAAAGTATGGATGATTGGATAAAATTGAATCGGGCAGTTGTGGAACTGAATCCCTTGGTTTGGAAGAACGAGCCGAGTTGGAACTTGGATTAAAGAGAAAGTAGTAGATTGAGGATGGGTATGGATTTTGTTGGAGAGAAAGTTTGAACGGGTTTTGTTTCTGGGATGGCAGATTGAATTTTGGTCGGGAATCAAGAATCCTTTGGATTTAGTAAAAACTGATGCATTTCGGGCAACCAAGTTAATTTCAAAGTATTTAATTTAAAAAATGTAAATTCACCATTTTCACTCTTTCTCTGTAACAACAACTTTAAAAATCCATCTATTCCGCAAGTACGTGACTCACATACTAAATCTGGTTAAACACTTTCTCCATCTATTTTTATACTTGATTTTCTTTATGGTAAAAAAAACCCAAGCACTAGCAGGCCACAAAAATCAGGAGCAATTATATTAAAGCTGAAAAAATGGCCACTAATTCCCTGCAATTTGTCTCGAATAAATCAAATCGGCTGCCCTAAGTCCGTGTTCCTGTAATAACACACGCGTATACACGGATATCTATCTGTAGTGAAAGTTTTAAACGTCGTGAGAAAAAAAGTCGGATTTGTTTTTGTCATTACGTTGTGTGACAAGGAGTGAGCGTGTAGGTTATCAGGGGTGGTCATCGGTGTTATGCTCTTTGATTCCCAATCGCCCCATGTTCATGTTCACGAGAGAAGGGAGTGTGCAATGTAAATGTCAAACGCCAAGATTTTCCAACATCCAGGCATCCGAACAAACGTTATTCTTGCATTCTCTCATTTTCAGAAATTAATATAAATGGAGAAAAAACAGAGCCAAGGAGGTAGCGACAAATTTTGCAACCATACAAATTGACAGGTAATCATTCTAGAGCAAATATTTAACGTGGCTTTATTTCAAAATGTTTGAAATTTATTACCAAATAGTTTTGAAACAACTAATTCTGCGGACAGACCCCCGGACAAAGGCTAAGAATAAAAGTACTGCTAACCGACCCAATAAAGCACCTGCGTAATTCCACCGTCGCATGCCGACTGGAAATAATAATTATCACCGTTTTTTATCACAACTCTAGCCATAGTCTTATGGCACATTCTACCATGCAAATTATTGCTCGGGTGAAATGATGGAATTATGATTACTTTTGATTACTTTTTATCCAGATGCCAAGATTTAGGTTTACATAAACTGTTGCTTTTTACCGTTCCAGGTTTCCTCTCAAAGAGAAAGTAACTTAAATTAAATTTCCCTTTCCAAAAAAACAAAAATCAGCTCACATTTACCATAACAGAACTCTCGTGATTCTAAAAATCAAACTTTTTTGTCCAGAGACGAAACTCGTGGAATTTTCACGGGGTTGTGGCAAAATATTGAAACATTTATCACTCGAGCAAGGCCAGGCTAGTTGATACGCCACCAACTTTTAGTGGAATGCGTGGACTCCCGAGTTTATTTAGTTCTGGAGAAGAGAGAGAGTAAAAGTAGTCCTGGCATTGGTGGTAGTAAAGGAAGTCATCCAGTGAATTATTAACTGAGTTGGCTGAATTATTTACTCCAACAACGACCCACGTTTGGTATGTAGTGGTGGAGAAGTTGTTGGTCTGGTCTCAAGGTAAATAATATCGACAAGTTTAGAAAGTGTGGTGGTGGTGGTAGTTTGTGCGGAATCATAGTTAGTACCATGGAGAAAGTTCTTTAGATACTTTACAAAGATGTGGAGAACTAGATATGAAAGAAACGTGGCCAATTTAACCAAGAATATTTTCAACTGCTTTTTAATTGATGAAACTACTAATCGAGAGCTGAATTGGGGTGTAAAAAATGAGTCTTTTTTCAATTAGAGAGCCTTAGCCAGCAGACGTCAGCAGTTAGCAGAAAGTTAATCATCACCCTCACCAGTGACTGAGAGAAAGTCACACCCGGACAGAAAGGAATTTCTTTCTTTGGAGTAACAAAGAAGAGACGGGAATGAGAAAAAAGTGTTAATTAGAGAAAAGTGCCATCAAGGAAATGAAAAAGATCATCTGCTCCCGGAGAAAGTCCTTCTTTGTGTTACAAGCTTTTTACTGTTTTTATTGTCAAGGACTTACAAACATACTTGGAAATTGCCAAGTACGTCTGGAAACTAAAGTGTTGATAAGTGGTAGATGACTATGATATGATTCATTATGATGATGAGTTTTTCACTTTATTTTAAATAGAGAAAGTTCCTACAGTTCCTGCTCTCAAACAAATCTCATTTTCAAAAAATGGAGTAAAAGTAAAATTCCACTAAAAAATTGTGCGTTCTCTCATTTTTATCTGGAAGATCAAGACGTGGGCAGATGTTAAGCAATGGATGTCATATAAAATAAAAACTTTCTCTTCAAATAAAAATAAACTCGTGTCTCCCATCATCACCTAACCTCACCCGAGTAGTAGTCACCTAAACCAATGAAAATGAACCCAGTTCCTGTAACTTAACCTGGAAAGAATTTACTTTCTAAATTCCCGAATTCCAAAGTGTAGAGAAAGTAAGTAGAGGAGGAGAAAGTTGTTCAAGTTGAAGTTCAAGTGGGGTCGGTCTCACTTTGAGAAAGTGTTTGCAAACCACACTTGAGAAAAATAGTTTCGCCACACAGACCACACTCCAACTGGACTTTCTCCACCCTCCAACTTTATTCGAGTAAAGTCTTAAGAAAACGCGGACTGCACACAAATTCCTTTTTTTCTGTCTCTGTTGTGCCAAACGTCTCCCTTTGGCTAGGAGCAAATAACCAAATCTTGAGGAAATGGATGGAAAACAGAGCTAGTCTCGGACAGGGTCGTAAAAAAGAAGAACGCCTTGTTTTCTTATTTTTGATTTTATTTCAAAAATTATAATCTCCTGCATTTTTTACGAGAGAGAAATTCCTTACTAAAAAAATGAAAGTATGAAATCCAATCTCATTTTATGCTGTATCCATCTCTTTACTTAATCTTCCTCCTAATTGGACAAATTTCTTGTGTAACAACATCAAATATACAACCGTTTTATGTTTATGACCATGTTTTCATTGCACTACTCACTCCTCACTTTATTAGAACTTGAACCACTCCGAGTCAAGTTTCATGCCATTTTAAACGTCGTTATTAATCTACAAAGAAGGTTTTATGACGCCGGAAAAAAAGACTCCTCAACTAGTTGAGTGAATGAATGGAGAAAGTGGAAAAATGGATGATGCTTTCACTCCAGTCAGCATTTTTTTAGAGGTGTGAGTTCTTTTTAAAGCTTTTTATCCACTACTTCTAGCTTTCCTTACCTTTTCAAGTGATGAGATCCTTCTTCTTATCCATCAAAACTAAAGAGTTTGAAAAAAGTTTTAGTGTTTCACACCCCACCCACCCTGTTGCCAGAGATCGATCCAAAAAATATTCCAAAAGCAACTCACTCAACTTTCACTTCAAAACTTGTGTAATCCGGGTCTCATTTTTTCAAGTTTTGTTTTTGAATAAGACTGAATTAAACAAAAGTTTTAGTTGCCATATTTTAAGTGTTGCGGAGAAACTTCACTTGATAGAAATCTTGTGACTCTTGCAAACTACCCGGATCTGGGAACCGGAAGCGTAGCCGGGTGCGAATGTTCTCTCGTCCAAGACCAACTCCGACTGAGTAGGAATTGGAGTGGAGTCTCTGTTTTTGTCAAATTTCTCACTGTTCTCAAAGTAAGGAAAGGGAGAAATCTCGGATAAGTAATGTAGGCACCCTGCCTGGTTTCAGACTTGGTTTAAAAACTTTGACGTGATAATTCTTAGCAGATGTTTAAAAACTTGTAATCCTGACGAATCACGGTGATCGCTAGAATATTTTTGAGCTCTATTGTTATCCCCATGAAATAAAAAGATTAGATTAAATCTAGCGAGTCTGACTTTTGTTGTGTTTTTTAGTAAATAAAACGCCTCTGGACTCTACTTCTTTTATCCCTGTGTAAAACCAGTGAAAAGCTGTTCTTTATTCTGTAAAACTTCTCCTTTTGTATCTTTAAGAAAGAAAAAGGTCAGCTAAACCATAGAAAGTGGTTTGGAAAGGTCGTATGTGAACTCCAGACCACGAATCACCTTTCCAAAGAAAGTTGAAGTTTATGAAATTCAAGTCCTGAAATTAAAACAGTTTGTCATTTTTTACTGGATTGATTTGTCACTCTTTCTCAAGCACACTTGATTAAAGCAAAGGTCATAAATTGGACACTTTTCCCGAGAATTTTTGTAAAACTAATTCCAAAATGAAAGTGGCTCAGCATGCAAACGAGTCACTCGAGAGGAGGGCACAATCATGGGAGAAGAAATTCTGCTAACATATGGAATTCATATCATTTTTGGTTTAATCCCGGAATTAGCATAATTATTCCCAGTATTACACTTGTCCTGAGTGCAGTTCATTTCTTGGGGGCTTACCCACCAACTGCTTATGACACTGGATTGGATGGAAGGAATTGGGAAAATTATATGCCCGCAACTGATATTTTACTTGCATACAAAAAATTGGGGTGGTCTACTCAGCCTCGGCTCGTGTGAACTTTTCCACCTGGACCAACTATGAAATGAATGCAAGCTACTTCCATTAAATTCATTTTTTCCAGGAAAGTCTGAACTATTCATGCCCAGGATTTTGGAAAGTTGGAATATGGAAACTTTTGTGGAAATTTAATAGCACATTTTGATCGATAGTTTGAGTACAGGTAAAATATGTTACTTGTGAAAGCCAGTCATTCGATTGTACTCAGTAAAGAATAAGGTAACATGTCAATAAATGCCTACCAACCAACTTACCAAAAAATAGCGCCAGACGTTGGTTTAATCATGTTTCGGGCACTGACAGTGACAACAAACAATGAGATGAACGTTTGTTCGTTAAACAATTGAATAAAATGTTTTAAAAGTGATTGAGTACTTGAGTACGGGATAACATGTGGTTTAAAAGTTTTGTAGGTCTGCTCATAAGTTAGCAAATTATTTTGAATGCTTTTCTTTAAGGAAATAGAAGATGGGATTAATTGATGCGCCTTCCTTGTGCACGCATATTTAGACTGAGTCGTAACTATAGAAATGCGTTTCTTTTAAAAGGAAAAAAATGGGACAAAAGTAGAGAAAAGTTAATACCAATAACAATTTATTCTCCTCAGTTATGTAAATATTAAAAATACAGCATAAATTAAAGAGTTATAAAATGTACCAGTAACATCCCCCTTCACACATTTTTAGTCAGTAAATAAAAACTTTTCAAACTCGAGACGCAGCTCCACCCTTCAACTCATCGACATACCGCTCCACGACACGTGTAAAGATTCTAACAATTCCAACTGCAGCGGCCACAGCGATGAGGAGGGCACAAAACAGTTTTCCGGCGTGGGGTTGGACAATCATCGCACGAATTCCGACAATCCCAAGAAGCGTCAAAAAACACAATGAGATGTATGAAAAGATCAGCCATGGCATGATGAGACAATGATTACGCTGCATAAGAAAATCAAAATGTTATCCAAACACATATTTCAATTTAAATTTGAATGAAAATACCTGCGCACATCCTACGACCATAAGAATAGAGACAATCAAATGAATCAAAGATGAAAAGACACCGACAACCAAAACCGTGATCAAAGCAGTCCTATCAGATTTTTCATACTCAACCCGTAAAGCGATGTTCACCAGATTCAAACCAAGGATGAGGACGGACCCAACCTAAGAATCGAAACGATTATGAATGGGATTTTTTTATTGGTGCATTAATAATCCATCCATTTCAATCCAGGATTACCAATAAATAAATCCTTACCAGATTTATAATTCCAATGGCAAGTGACCCTTGACCCACCGTCATCCCACCGCAGCAACAAGTTTCTTGCGCCATTTCTTAAAGATTTCCCAGACTCTTGTCCTGAAATTAATTCAATTAGTCAAATTACTAAAGGTCAGATAAAGAGGTAGAGAATATTTCTTCTTTTGCCTAGCGAGCCGCTAATTAAAAAACAGATATTTATCCTGGACATGANGCCATTTCTTAAAGATTTCCCAGACTCTTGTCCTGAAATTAATTCAATTAGTCAAATTACTAAAGGTCAGATAAAGAGGTAGAGAATATTTCTTCTTTTGCCTAGCGAGCCGCTAATTAAAAAACAGATATTTATCCTGGACATGAATAATTTAAGGAAATTTGAGATGTTTGTATTTATCAACACAACCTCATGTACAAGCAGATTGCAAGATTAAAACGTTTAAATTGCTTTTGACAGACCCGTTGCCAAAACAAATTTTCTAATACGCTGAACAACTGACTAAAGAATGAAATGACCAACTTCTAATTCCAGTGTCTTGCCGTAATAAGCTCAGATTAAGTCTAAAATAGTGTAAATTAGTGAAAAAAGTAATAAAAAATAAATATTCACCTGTTGAAGTGTTGACGTATTGATCAAGCTCTCTGCCTCTCGGAATCTAAGGAACGACTGAAGAAAAGACGCAACAAAAGTCAGTCCGCGAATCTTTCTATGATTTGTCTCAATATCAATTTTCCCTCTGTCTCATATTTCGCATTTTTACTAATTTTCCTAGCAGACAAATCATGTTTGCTATGAAAACGTCATGTGGTTGGGATTAAGGCTCTTAATTATTTCAAAATCAAATTTTCTCTGACCTTTAATCTAACATTATTCAATGTGCATTGCCATGCGCCCGAGGACAAAACTAAGTTTTGAAAGCTTTTGGATTTTATTTAAAGTTAACAAGTTTTTGGCACAAATATAATTTATTTAGTTGCATACATCTCCCAAAATAAGGAGCTCATGGTCTCATTCCACTTGGCATACCCTGGAGGTGAAAGGTGAAGCAAATCATCTGTAAAGAGCTCCGTGTAGAACTCCCCATTTCCGGTGTAGTAGGCATCCCTCATATTCAGGAAGCGGACGGTGTTCCCATTATCCAGGATTGAGACTGCGGTATTGATTCTTTCGACGAAGTCCGTCAATTCTGCATTATTTCGGGGCAACACTCCCAAAAGAAGGACTTTAGTGCGGGGTAGTCGACTGCGAAGTTCGTTCACAATTGCGGCCACGCCACGAGCAATATCGCCTTCGGAGTTGGATCCCACGTTATTTGTTCCTGTCACATAACAAAAACATTCATATTAATGTCAACTCTCAGTTGCATAGCATAGTTCCAAAAACAAGCATTTTACCAATTTTAAGGACGCAAAGTTTTGCTGCCAGGTTATCAACTTCACCGTTGATAATTCTCCATAGGACATGTTCCGTCCGATCGCCACCAATCCCGTAGTTAGCAGCACCCAAAGGAGCAAATACCGTGTCCCAGATTGATCTTCCAGTGTAGTCCCATGCTTCGGTGATGGAGTCTCCGAAGAATACTACGGAAAGGTTTTGTCCGTTGATGGCCGTATTGTCGACAAATTCTTGGTGTCGTTCCATCCAATTCCAAGGCATCCAATCTTGCTGGGTTTGGGGTTCCGGGATCCAAGGGACGGCAAGGGCGGAGGAGACCAGGACAGAAATTAGGAGGATGACAGACTTCATTGTAAAAAAATTAGGGATGAGTGGTTAAAGAAAAATTTACAAAATCTGGACCAAAACTGTGGTTTTAAAGGTTACCCTGGTTCAATTTATACGTTTCATTGAAGTTACTGAGGATTTAGGTGGTATGATTAAGATCGTGAATGGTACAAGAATAGAACGGATTAATGGACACGACTGATATTGTGATAAAACTCATAAAACCTTTGAATTTTGTGTGTCACTCATCAATCACTGCAAATGTGGTCATAGTTGGGATTAAACGGAATATCTGATTAATCCAGCTAACGATAATTCTGGACGTAGTTTCGCTGTCATTTACGTTAAGTTGCATGATTTAATTTATTGCGTGGTTCTATATCCCAGTAAATCGAATTGAATTTATTTGCTGAAACTTGTTTCACGGATCACGGGGAGGTGTTAAGTATTAGGTTTGAACTGTTGTTCAGGACTTACTGTCATGAAACATATTTAAATGCACAGAATCGGTATATTTTGGAGACAAACATGGAAAAGTGGCAATGTTAAACAAACCTATGGTGCCTCTAAAGTACAAATTAGTAATGCTATTTAGTTTTTTGCATGCTTTACAATTAGCAGATCGAGGAACAGAAATTTGCCAGGAAAAAACGAAGCATCGGTGTGCATTAATAATATGACCAGGCGAACAAAAACAGCATTTGAAGTTTTAGCTTCAATCTCAATAAAAATATTCAACCAATTGAACGCAAAAACCTGTAGTCGCTAGTGAGAATATCAACTGAAACTATATTTTAGTGTCCATACATGAGTTTAGTTAACTTTTCATTTTTTTTACCACAAGCATAATTGAACAAAATACAAGTAAGGAAACTGAAAACCAAAGATTATCTATTACACCTAGATTTAAGTTGTATTTTTCTTTTTCGCAGGCCACCTTGCCAATGCCACCTATCAAAATTTCACAAATCCGTATTAATTATTGATAAGATTAAAACACAATTAATTCCAGCGTCTCACACTTTATCCTTTGACTATCAGTGCCATTCCAAATATACTTAAAAGCCAAACGCTTACTAGCCAACACTCGCTAAACACATGACCAAATGATGATCAATAATGATAATTAATCAATTAACTTTGATTTTGATGGATGGATCTGATAAAATAATTCGGGCGTCATTAGGCCACGGGATTTGCAATAATTCACTCAGTTGCAAAATTGAGCTGATTGTGAACAATCAACAATAATAATAGAAAAACAATAAAACCGGAGTCGCTTTACAAACCCACAAAACTGGCAAATTCCAAAATGACCATCTTCCAAGTCACCTACCTCTTTCTGGCCATTGCCACAGTGTCCTGTTCCGGGCCTGCTTCAATCACAAGAAAAATTGCAGCCCCATTTGAGAAAGACTCTACTCTGGGCATTGTCGACCCCACCATGCGTTGTGGTGGAGTTGGGACGCCACGACAAACCAGAATCAGTGGTTGCGAAGGTTACTGCACTTTCATACCTGGCCACGTCTACAATTGCGAGAAAGATTTTATTCCAAGTAAGTTGAGGCAGTTGTAGGTTGCAAAAATTTAAGATGCGGCATTATTGTCATTACTACTATTTGCAGGTTCCTATGCTGAATCCCTATCTTTGATGGTGGAAATCTGCCTTCCGAACGGATTTTGTGTGATCGTGCTTCAGACTGAGTTGCAGAATTCTTCTGTCCAGCCAGGGTTCATATATACTGCCAGTATGATACTATTTTATCTATTTAATATAGTATCAATATTATCTAACTATTTTATTTACACGGCCAGAGTATTCCATTGTCCCCAATGACATCCTTGCCGGACAAACGGTGGAATTCAGAGCAACTCTTTATCAGACCAGAGGATCCCTTGTCGAAATCTGTGTTGCAGCCTTGGCTGACATTGCAGCAATTTAAAGTTGAATTTGAGTTTGAGGATCATTAATAATTGAAAATAACAGGATTTTGATAATTGATGCAATAAAGCACCGAAGAACTAATTCAATTCAATTTTATTTTAAGGTTATAAATATCATTTCTGGAAAATATCAGTTTAACGAATTTATAAACTGGAGCCAACAATTTTTTAGACATTAGGGCGTCACACATCTGCATGACAACTCTTCTTGACTTACTCATGTCAACATGCAAATACTACATGACTCTGAATCGGACTGGAATGCAGAAATCTTTTTAATAATCTATTTAGTTAATGAAATCTTGGCAATAGACTAGGGATATCTCGAGCGCATTTCATATTAAATAAAAATTGGCACATGAGTTTGTTTTATGATTAATTAATTGGTTTCGAAACACTATTTAAAATTCTAACTCTTCGATTTCTTCAAATGATGTTTAAAAGAATTAGTAGATAATTCCTCGTCATCAGCCAGATCCGCATCCCACATCATGGGCTCCTCCCAAAAACAAATCTTGACAGGTTGTCTTCCAGTTGTTGGATTTCCGTTGGAACAACTGTAAAATGCATTAACAATGCAGTCATCCTTGTCGAGGGCAGATGACGACGCATTTTTCCCAAGTGCGTGTTCTAGGGTTGATTTGGGACAAGCGACTTTTCCTGCAATTTTTAGGCTGCATTCTCCTCGGACTGGAATGTATAATTCAATTCGTTAGACAACATTTCAATTATTTGAAACGAAACTGGATAATTTAATTATGGTCTTATTGTGCAGACTTACTTTTACAGAGCAGAGTTATTCCAACAAAACACAAACTGGGCATTAAAGGAAACCTGGACATTTTTGTCAATCGCTAAACTTTGAATTTGCATAAAAATATTGAAAAAAATGAGAGCTTTTGCAAGAAAAAGTATTTAATGTACACTGCATTACAGCTGAATAGTTGAATATGCTATAATGCTACAATTGATTTGAAGTTCAGGGTCATCCATTGTTTTTGTACAAAACATTCTACGTCTACGTCGTTATTGGGTGGTATTCAGAGAATAGGAAGCCAACATTAATGCCAAATGCAAGACGTAAAATATTGCATGTTGCTTATCGAATACTCCCACAAAAGTTATGGTATAAAAATGGCATGGTATAAAAATCATGGCCCGATGAATTATTTGAATGACAGTTTGATTAACCAACGATTCCATCAGTACTTATTGCAATTCGAGGATATAAAGCTACATTGTGGTTGATTTTTCTATGAAATACAACATAATTCGCCAATAATTTCCAATCGACAACATAGGTAATTCAAGAAGTTATACATAATAATGTAATAATGATAATTTTATGCCCACCAACATCCATCAAATCCAGATATCTACCTTACGTCAAACCCCTTTAGCAGGAAGTTTGTATTAGATTGACTGCCAAGTTTGCACTTAAAAGTAATTGGATAATCCAATTTGGATTACTTATATCAGTATTGAAGTTAGCAAACGAAAAATTGTCCGTGTGAATATATCCGTGTAACTTGGTAGACTTCAAGCTGTTCTGAATGGATGATGATTTCTAAATTTTTAGTCCATAATGTTGCAACATTAAGAAAGTCGATGTCAGCTAAATTAAATCCGTAATCAATACAGACATAAATTTTCAGACCGAAAATGGTCTTCTAATTTATTTTGTAAAAATACACACCAAATAAAGTTATTCTTCTAAAAATAAGTGTTAATATTAAGGATTTACGAAAAAAAGAAAGCATCCTAAAAAAAATTTGATCTTTAACATTGTCAAAAACTAATCGTAACATCAAAGATCAAAATGCAAGATAACCTGCATGGTGTCATCATTCGGGTTGGAGCTGTGGTAGATAAGTCACACTCTTATCCAATTTTACAGTTAACCACTATAATGGCATTAGTCAATTTTATTTCAGGAATCTGACGACGAGAAATTCCTTGCAACATTTTCAACGATTGATAATATTACAAATTTCCGTGACGGCTTCTTTGTTCAACTTTTACTGGATTTAAAGTACACCCTCCAGTTTAAGTAAGCACTGTCATGTTTTCATTACGCAATAATTACGCATTAATTAATTATAAAATTGAAGTATCGAAGCTGTACCTGCCCAAGAATTTATTACTGAGAAAAATAACAGCGTGGGTGGACTGGGGGCACAACTGTTAAAATTACGAAGTTGATCTGGTTATCGCTTCCTCATATATGTTGCCATACCGAGTGAAATATCTCAGCCCCACACTCCCCGTCAGTATGGACAAGTAATTGTGTCACAACAATGGCAGTGTCAACATTTTAAGCATTGGATAAGCCTAAAAATATTGAATTTCCAGAATTATGATCTGGTTTCGCCAACCACGGAAGTCGGTGCCAAGCAATGGATTTATTCTTCCTTTTTCACTCCCAGCAATGGATCGCTATAATTGGAATGTTGGGGATAATTGCAGTGTCTTCCTGCTTGTTTTCACAGATTGAATTAAATTATGGGTTAAGAAATCAGCTAAGAAACAGTTGCCTCTGGATTTTTGCAGCATTATGCATTCGTGGTGAGTGATTGTTTATAAACGATAAATTCCGTTAGCCATAATTGTTCAGGGATTACATCATTCAGGTGGTGTGAGGACCCCTTCACCATCACATTACAGACTTCTATACCTTTCGACTTTCTTGACCCTTTGGATCATTTACACAATTTATTCTGCATCAATACTTTCCAGACTTACAGCTACAATTAACCCATTCACAACTGTGGCACAACTACTGGTTGGCAATTTCCAAATGGTATCAAATCCGTTGACTTCGTATTCCAGGTTTTTAGAGGTACGAAAATATTTGAGAATCTGTTCAACCAAAATAGTACATTTACAGAATCGAAAAAACAATATTTATAAATTGCTTTAAATACTAGAAATCTCCAACCCAGAAAACAATTCCAAAAATCGAGTTCATTAGCAAGATTGATTCGACATCCAAAGTGTTTCAAGGTGGATTTGGCTACATCACTTCCAAAGATGCTATCGGTGTGTCGGCAAGAAGGCTGGGTGTCTCAGATCGGAAAATTTGTGACGCAATATCATTTGTGCCTTTTTATAATTTTGTGTTGCATTTGGCATTTTACACTCGGAAAGGATATCCTCATAAGGAGCTCATCAATACAAAGTGAGCAATTTCTTAAAATGCAATCTGCGATCTGTTATTTCGTAACAAATATTATGTTGTTTTGCAGATTGTTAACTTTAATGGAAACTGGATTACAGCATCGTTATAAAAATAACTTTGACAAAAAGACATTTCCCATTTGTTCATCAAAATCACAGTTTATAGAAATTATTGAGCTGTCTGAAGTTTGTTTGGCATTTTTATTTATATTAAGTGCATTTATTTCTTGTGCCATTTTACTAGTTGGAGAATTTGTATTTTAACCAATAATGCAATATTTTAAGTTGAAGGTTTGTTTGTACTCATAGTGAAATTATAAGTTGTTTATTTCAATTACAGATTAATAAGAGCTCACGACTTGTCGTTGTCAGATCAGGAATGAAAATTGTCGAGGGATAAATATTAAATTGCTGTGTTGTGCTGGGCAAGAACAATTAGGTTAACATGTCATATTTTTATTCGGTGCTGTGCTGTTCTGTTCTGTTCTGTTCTGTGCTGGAACAGCCAGGTCC
>JAAXNX010001313.1:0-18656 GCA_036491905.1 Folsomia manolachei
CTTCTATTATAGAGCCAGATTAATTTGTCGAACGGCATAAAAGAAATCCGCGTATGTCCATTATAATGATGTGCATGGAGTTGGAAACACAGCGTAATGCCATAGGTTGCTGCTGCTTGTACAATTGTAAGGACATTTGTAAGGCAACAAAATCAGTTGGGGTAGTAAAGGAAAGGAAGACGAGTGGGTATTAAACTTTCATAGGAAGGGAGACAAGGTATGTGCGTCATCATAAGCTTTCTCTTGCCATGTCCACCACCACTACGGTAAGCACGGCCTACTAAACTTAACCTAACCTACCTACATACAACAAAGTGTTCCCAGCACTCATCTTCTCGTATCAGATCAGCCTCGTGCTCTAACATTCTAGTCTTTCCTATACCACCTTTTCTGTTACCTAAGTTTTCTTCCACTGCCATCCATCAACCACCTAATGCAGCTAGACAATGATGAGTATGTGCATGGGAAAGTTCAGGTATTTCTCATACCATGTGTTTTCTACTACGGACGCTACAAATTGAGGTTTATCGATATTGCATTTGCATATACATACATGATAGTTATACGTCGATGTCCGGTTTGATTGGTATTTTGAGAGAATATGTCGTGCAATAGAATTGCGCACGTATATATTATCAGGACTCCTGCACACAACTAACTGCAATTGTAATTTCTGTCTCAATAATTCTGGAAGAACAAAAAAAATATTGAAGCACTCCGGTATCGGCAGACATATGCTTGGTTCTGCAAATGTAATATAAAAAAAGAAAATTGTTTGCCTCAGTTTCATTCTCCAGGGAGAGAGAGTGTAAGGAGAAAGCAAGGAACAAATAGAGTGGAGTCCAAGTTTAGTAGAGAATTGATCTCACAATCATCTTGTTGAATATGATCCATAATTCTGTACCAACCACAAGAATTTCCAGCTTCAGCCAACCAAATTCAACAAAAAATTTGTATCGTATTGACCCTGAAGCATCTGCCATTGATTAAGACGCTTGTTGATGTTAACAGGGGAAATTCGTAGGTGACGATATTTGTATAATTATCACTTTTGACTAGCAGAAGTCCTGCTTTTGTATAAAGCAACAAATCCAGCAATGCCGTGCTTACACATGTGTTAACTTACCTGCTTGGTATACAAAAATCAAATCCAAGATTTTCAAAATCTGTCGAAAACTAAAAAAGTTTGCGCAATGGTCTAGCTTGTTGAAATACTGTTAAACTGAAATTGTGAGACCAACTCCAAGTTTTGTATGCCAATATTTATAGTATATTATGTCTTAAATTCAAATCAAAAATATACATTTCGTATTCTACAAGTGGAACTTACAATCAGTAATGATAAATAAATAATGCTTTGTTACTAAAAAATTATTTACTTGATAGTAATTTGCATTTGACATTAAAAATTAGTTTTGTTTTTAAATAATGAAGGTCCCAGATGTCTCAAAGCAATTAAAAGTAATAACTCAGAGATGAGGTGTATGATTGATCAACAAAAACTAAGTATAGCAATTAGGAGATTTATTTGCATAAGATTCTTTAAAAATTCCCATCGTCTCTGCACACCTTCCTTTATTTTAGACGCAAACGAGCAAAATGACAGAATGGAAAATTCATGAACAAACTTTTTTTAAGCTGAGCACAAACTAAAGTAGGAACTAAACTAAGTCGGAACTTAGTAAACTTGAGTAAATGGGTGAAGGATGTTCGAAGGAAAGGAAAAAGATGAAGGAGAGTGAAGAAAACTGTGATAAATGTATTCAAATGAGCATCTTTACTTTGAACTCATCTCTCCCACTTTTATTTTTACAACATTTCTTCAGCAAATCTGCTGCTGAACTTTCTCCAACTTTCACCACCCTGATAGACTACTTGGGCGGAATGGAGGCTAATAAATCATGGGGGTGTGAGAATAATCAGATGCATGAGAGCCGTTTTCTGTGTTTCGGCATTAGTTACGACGCATGAACATGTTGCAATGCAATCATGAATTCCTACTGGCTATTCAGGTTTGTTAAGCTTTTGTGCTAAATGATCTTTTGTTATGCAACAACCAGAATTTGTCCGTAATTTTCCTGTCGTTAAATTTACATAATGTGTAAATAAAAGGAATTTGTATTATTGTAAATATGCAGTTGAAAATTTAATGTCAGATGAAACATGGTTGAATGAAGAACATGAAAAATTATAGTTATTCCTCTGTTATTGGTTGATATTTGTGGTCAAGATGAATAAAGTCGAGCCAAGTCGTGTGTATCCAAACTTAACAAAAAAATGTTTGTACAGCAATTTGTAACCAAACCCATAGTGTCCAGTTATAATTTGTCGGTCAAACATCCCGTCATTTATAGCTATTTCATTCAAAGAATGGTAAAATGTTTCCCATTAGTATCGGATATCCTATCAAGTTTCCTTATGCACGTGATCAGAATTCGAATGTTATTTCGTCTGACAGAACTTGAGTTCTGGGATTCGATTACTTGACTGCCACCTTAGGAACTTCGTATTTCCCCTTATCCTTTCTTGTAAAGGTCTGTTTCTGTTTACTCTTTGATAAAAAAGGTGAATCAATTTCTTGTTCATGTTTGTACAAAAAACCATTTGAGGAAAGTGAACAAAATGTACAGGAACTAAAAAGAAAAGGAACCGTTTCTTGTGTCTAGCCTTTAGCTGTTCCACTTTATCGTATTCTGGAGGAGAATGATTATTAAACTGCAATGATGTATTCATTTAACCACCTGCATTGTAATGCCATCAAGGGGTTATGTAGATACTGTTATTTGAATGCTTAAAAACTAATACATCCTTATTGGACAACTTGCTACGTTGCAATATTTACGACGCTCAGGATGGATAGAAGGAAGTTGGTTGACGACATCAATCCGAATTGATTTTAGATTCGTGTCAGAATTTCAACTTTCTTTCTTCCAATCTTTTCCTCTGGTTGGGAAAAGGCACAGCACTCAGCCAATGGCTCACTGCTTACAGCTTACGAAAATGGCTGGTTGTGTAGTGATATCCACTATTGTTATCCTTACGTCGTAGAGTGAGCATTATCCCGTCTGCTGGGGATTAGATATAGAAAACTCCACCCGAACCAAGTGGTTCTTCTTTCTTTTTTGTATCACATTTCAACCTTCTTGAGAACAATGTACTATATAAGCAAAAATTGCTGGATTACGGATTAATTTATTGTTGTCTCTCCGTATCAACTCTGTCTACACAAACCCATGTAAAGTCTATTCCATTATGTTATATACTGGAATGCTGTGATAAAGAGCATACTCAGTATTGTATTAACATAACCTAAGCTCGTTTTTGTATCGAATACAGAGCTTTTGTCGCATTTTAATTTAGAGTAAAATTTGAACCGTGTATGAAGATTACAAAATTTTATTCTAGCAATTTTAAGATATGCACCAGCGTAAAAACACCAAGAACTTATGATATGTCAGCCTTGCGATTGAATTTTCGTTTTGATTTTTATTCAATTAATATTTCACATTGACACGTCGGAGAATTTGTTCATTTTACCACGTTCTCGTTCCATTAAAATACTTTACGTAGCTTTGAGGAAAGGTTAAAGGAAAAGAGCAGAGGTTATCCTGCCTGATCCGACAGACAAATCCCTCAGCGACCAGAAATCAGTTTACCATTCAAGCTTATAGAACTTTGTCGAGTCTCCAGCCAAGATAAATCTATGAAAAATAAAATTTCATGAAAGCCACCCTTTTCACTCAGAGAAAGTTGTGGAAGTGCGTGATTTGTGTTTAAAGGAGTTAAATTTCATTCATATTGACAAATAATTAAAATACCAAATTGAGTTTGATTGAGGTTGTAATATTAGAAGAATATTTACCACATTTGAAATTACACCTTTTAAACATACATAGTTCAATTAAGAATTGTGCATTAAGAAAATACAAAAATAGCCCCACAACGGAGAGTAGATTGTTTCTGAGAAAAGAGAAAGTCGATGTGACAGACCGTTCAACTTCTCGACATTTTTCTCACATAAACTAACTGGAATTCATCGATAAGGGAGCAATAAAAGAGAGTTGCATGTAGCCAATGATCAATCAATCTCTTTGTTTTGGAATAGATGGTTTTGGGAACAAACAAGCTCACTGGCACTGATCACCCCATTCATTTCTTCTGGTCCAATCTCGAATCCGATACTCTTGAGTAAAACTGTATTTTATTTTATTCAATTGCAGAGCTGACTGAGAGATGGTTTGTTCTTCCGATCTAATGGCTGGCAGACCCTGAATTCAACTACGGTCCCTTCGTTACTCTATTGGGAGTGAAGGTGAAGATGACCTTTCCTTCAAGGAAACGACTACTGCCCCTCGGTTTGTAAATAATTTCAAGTCCCAACAATTGGCTGAGCGTATTTATGGCCTCGGGCCAAGGATCAAGTTTGGATGAGGCGGAAGCCGAAGGTTTAACATCACCAGCGACCCCATTACTGACTCCACCGCTAGGAAAATGGAAAAACGTTGATGTTGACAAGGAACAGAAGGACAGCGTGATAGTGACGACGGTATATTTTGTCGTGGGAGATCGCCATGAAGCTGCCCTTGTGCCAAGGAACGCATTATCAGAAGATGTTAAAGGTGAGCTCGATTTCGATCACTGAAATCAATATCAATTCCAGTATTTTCTCTGTCTGACACTTTCCCACTAGCAGTGAATCGAGTCAAGTAATAGAAAAATAGTTTCCTACTACTTGACTCTCACTCAATGAGTCATTTTTGCAGTGCTCTTTGTTTCTATCAATTAAATGGAAGTGAAAATGGAGATCTCCCTTTATTTATTTTCTAACACAGCCCCAACTGATAGAAGAAAAGAAATGAAAAAGAAGCGTTGAATGGTAGGACTCGTACCCTAAACCTATATTGGATCCTTTTAGAAATGTAAAAATTTATCTCAGGTTAAATGCAGATTCAACTAGCTAGCTAAGCGACTTTCTTCAAGGTGTGGATAAAAGGTTTTATTTGAAAGAAAACGATGGATGCTAGAAAAAGTTGAAGTGAAAGTCAACTCTCAAGGCTCAAAGAACTGAAAGGGAATTGACATTAGCTCCCATTTCCTCACATATAGATTTTTAGTGACTCGGTTAAAGAAGCTTTCAACGTGTGTAAATAGGTGCTATCTTCTCAAATACATGTCCACTGATGAGAAATAAAAGTATGATTGAAACATTAGCGGAGAGAGCCGGCTTATTTTTTAAATTTTTAAATGAAGATTTGAACAATAAAACTTTAATAAAATCGATGGAAAGCATTACATATTGTAAATTTCTTCTTTACACAATTAAAATTGAATGATTTACCAAAAATCTAATTCAATTAAAAAAAACAATAGCTGGCTAGCAAGCGTAATGAAGAAAGAATTAACGTCGTACTTTAAAAAATGTAAGTAGCATGTAAACCATAGCCACATATTGTGTGACAGGTTAAAAAGGAGGATTACTAAGAAGTTACTGTGTGACATTGTTTCAGTATAGAATCCAATATCTTAATTCTTCAGATTCCAATTTCTATTTGCATCACTTCCCATTCTTTTACTATGCAGAAATTTAAGGTTCTGAGGAGATGACGAGAAGACATTTTTATTTTCTCCAACTTTTTTTTTACTATGCCTGACAATCCACGAATATACCAATGTTTTACGTATTCAACTCAACTGGATGGCATTCGAACTGTTTTCGTGCTGTGATTGTCCCGCATGGAACAAAGTCATATATTTCAGTTTTACCGACTTTACTCCTCACCGGCTCCCCGGTATTGGTTTAATAACACTTTCTCCATCCTCGCTTTCTCCTTAATGCCTCTTTTTTATTTTGCTTTTAGAACGAGGAAACAAAATTTCCAGCACTTGTAAAAAATAAGTTAGGTTATGGCCCTTGAACATTACATATTGCAGTGTTTTCTACTATCGCAGAGAACGCCATAAAATCCCAGTCTCATTTAATATCTTGTGAAACACTTCACATTCTCATTACATTACTTGACTCAACTTCACTTGCCAACTCCACTCATAAATTGGAGAGAAGTGTGGTATTAATGCAAAGCAGATTTAGAATTGGCAATAAAGACCTCAATTTACGACAATGAGTTGAGGCTGCGACGGAGTCAAGTTGTCTAATGTGGAAATACTGGGAAGAGAAAGCAAGCAATACGTTTACGAATTGAGAGGAATTATTGCATACTAGAAACCAATCAAATCAGCTATAGTTCCTCTGCAATTAATTCGTGAGTGGAAAACAAGAATACAAAGAGAACCTAGCTTTCTTAACGATGACAATGCAACGAAGAAATGTGTCCTATGGGAATTAATGGAAAGTTTTTGGGATTTAATGTCAATAGATATGTTCCGATCTGCTGCCGAGGCTGGAACTTGCGATATTGTCAAATTGTACACTCCAGAGGGTCGTCTAATTAACATCAATCCAAATATACCACCCAACACCGCCTCCAGTCCATACCGTCTTCAAATTGTAGGCTGTCCATTACTCAGGTGAGGTTTACTTTTTGGCAATTCTTTTTATTCAAATGAAAATAGTTAGGTGAGATTAAGCTATTTACCTAGTTCGGTAATACCCATTTTTATGGATGCGTCATAAACATCAAAATTGTCAATTAATATGAAAGTAAGTAATTTAATATCTGTATTGTTTCACAATCACAATGTAAAACGTTTTTAACATGACGAAACTGTTTGCATACTAGTTTAATTAAATCATCGCACTGAAATTTTGAACTGTTTACCAGGATGTTTCGCAATTCAGGGTCGCAGTCTGATATAGTCTGACATCAAATTACGAAATAAATTCATTCGCAATAATTACTATACTACAGAATACTGCTCAATTGTGTAACTCAAAAAGTGGCTTGAGGCATTGTCTTTTACTAGAAACGCACAATTGGGTGAAATTAAGCTAGTGGCTCTAGAGTTATAGTCAACTTTCCAAAGTGGGGAGTTGAACATTGGATTCAGCGGAAAAAGATAGGTTGGCTACGAAGAGTCGTTGGCGAGAGCATGCAAAACTTACAGTTGATGCGATAATTAGAATGAATTAATACACGGCCGGTTACCCTTTCTTACTACATAATTAGTGCACAATTTAATTATTTACCTATTTTAAAAGTGGTGAGATTTTAGTGAAATTTTAGAGATTTTAGTGAAATATGAATTCTAGTAATTATTCTGTCTTCTGCAATTCCTATCAAAAGTTAACAAAAGAAAGCGGAGGAAATTTAAATATTCCATAAAGTAAAAAAAAGATAAATAAACACAACGGACAGCCGGATACACAACATGTACCATAATGTGGATACCACGCCGACAACACTTGGAACAGAGAACCATCAACTCTCAACTGACAAGTTCCTGGCGTGAGATTCTACTGGAAACAAGGTTGACTTTTATAATTTACGAGGTTGTAAAATCTCCGCCATCATGTGACATCCCACTTACATGTACTTTTAGTACCTTGATCGTTGCACGAAGATGATTGAGAAGGAACAATCAAATCCCACACTCGGATGTATTGCTTCGTCAAACTTTACGGCTTGGATTGAAGTACCCGTTTTTTGTGGGAACGATAACAGTATTAGTTTAAAGCCATTTGGAATGTTGTTTTTCTCCCAATTCTATCTAGGTATTCTACAAGCAACAATTATAAAAAACGACGAAATTCCGCATGCTCCCGTTTTTACGGAATGACAGCAGGTTAATAGCTGGATGGCTTTCTCCTGATAAAATGTGACATATAACTCGCAAAAACAATGTATCAATGCACCGCCCAGGTCACCGTATATTGCGCAGTGGAAGTTTTATTCTCACTTTCGCATTTTCCATGCTTTCACCCTGGGAAAAGGAAATGCATTAGGGAAAGATCATTAGTTTGTTTATGGGGCTCAGCACTTTGGGGTCATGAATGAGAGAATAGGAGGACCAAAAAGGATAGGCACGGCTTAGAGCAACCAAGATGACAGCAAATAAATGTTTACAGATCCCAGCTTCATTTTTATGGTTTGCCTTCCAGTTAATTTCTTCAAGAAGAAGGACACAAGATTCAACAAGGTTTTTATCTGATATCCGGGATTCGCTTTTATTGTTGCAATTCATAACATAAATTGAGCTGGTTTTATGTTTGAGGATCAGCCATTGGCTTCTTTGGATTGTACAGTAGTTTCTTACAAGTAATAATACATGTATAAGTTTATGTTTTAAATATCAACAAATACATTACTTGTGCCAGTTTATATCAACTAATTTTAATGCCACTTTGTTTCCATTCGTCCTGTTGTCTTCTTTCGATCTTGATTGACTTTGCCAAATACGAGTTCAACTACTAACAATAAGCATCAAGTAAAAAGCCAATATTCCACCTTCATTGAAAGTTATTTCGGTTGACAATGTTTGTTTTACGTATTATATATCTAACTGTTCGAAGCCGATTATGGAATACAAACTACGAATACTCTATTGCAGTTTTAATGAATTGTAAAATGAAACATAATTGTTATGTATTCCGTACCCATACGAGAAACTATATAATTCACAAAATATCCCATTCATGGGAAGGAATGTGGGGTTAAGAAACAATCGATAAGCAGGATAAATAAAAACTTTCAGCAAAGGAAAGTACCGGCAACAAAAATGTCGTTCAAAAGTTTCTGCATCACAGTTCTACAGAAGAAAAACGTCGGATTAAATCTAAAATAACATGTAGAAAAAGCAACAGGTTTTAAACCCACATAACCGACTTCAACGTGGCCCCGAATTTGATGGTCTATAAGATTGGAGTTGCATTCGGATGTGGTTATATTCTAAAGATAACTTTCTCTGGGTTGTAGGATTGTATTTCTAGTTTCACGTTGGCCCGTTGTCACAAGACGATGATGCTTGAAGTCAATGAAAGCGGCTTATCATCCCTTTGGTTGACTCAGCCCAGAAATATAGTCCTACGTTAGGTTACCGAGAAAAAAAAAACATTTTCCTTTTTTCAGTAGTCATTCGGTACTTCATGATTGTAAAATAAAACTTGCAATACCAAACTCCAGCCAACAACGTCATACAAGCAACCAATCCCAACAAAGCAGATTGGATCAAATATCAACGAATTCCAGTTCTACTCCCTGAGGATGGATGAAAAACTTCAAAACAAAAATTAGCTTTAAAAGTGTCTCAGTTTACTTTATTGCCACTCTTATTCATTTTCTCGNTTACTTTATTGCCACTCTTATTCATTTTCTCGTCTCCAATAACATTCGACCTTTCCACTTTCTCCACCTTATTTTTATTAGTCAACTACATCTTTACTTCTTAAGATGAGGATAAGACAAGATGGTAAACCACAAGAAAAATTGTATTCTGACTTCAGTTAGGTTTTATTGAGCTTGCCTTCGTTTGACAAAATTTGTTTTTTTTTCTTTTGACTCTGCTGAATTATAATTTCTTTTTGAAGTCATTCGGGGTTGCAATGGTTCAGCCACTCCAACATTTGATCCAATAAGACTATTTAAGAAATAGATGTGAAAGTGGATTTAACCTCAACCAATTGCCATAATTATGTTTTCTTCATTGCTAATAAAACTAGTAAGTCCTTCATAAACTAAGTTTTTTTCTTTGACGTCAACACGACTTTCTTAGATACTAGAAAATTACTAATATGAGATGGGTGAGCAATGGGAAGAAGGCAGACCAAATTAGATGGTGAGGGGACAGAGAGTTGTTGATTGGAATTGGTAATAATAATTCACTTTTCTTTTTATTCGTTTTTTTACTACATACAACCGCTAAGTTTTCCGCATATAATCAACGAAGACTACTATTTATACGTCATACATGAAAAATCCATTTGTAAGCTGGAATAGTATGTAAGAAGACCAGGGTAGAAAATCGTGACAATCTATGTAACAAGACCCAGAGAAAGTGGCTTTTGGTAGTCTAATTGTAAGCAGTCTGGGATTCTATTTTCATAACATTATTATTACTAAGAGCGAGTAAAGCGTACTTTTTATGTGGACGCTCAGTCCGTGAGTCTGTCCGTCTCATCCTAGTTCCGGATCGAATTTCGCAATTCTACTTGGGTACATGTTTCCGAGACCCTCTAACTAGGCAAGCTTGAAGTTTCAAAAAGGTCGAAAATTCAAATTGAAACAAGAGCACTGTATAACTGGCTCTTTGTTATTTTTTTCTTGCCGTGAGTTTATCGTTTATTGGTTGAACAAAACGGAGAGGAGCTTGTGATTCTCTATCCGCTTCTGATAACCAGAAATCATGCACTAGAAAATTGTCGATGTTGCAGCCAGTATTTCAATCTATGACCTGGCGATTAAGCCAATACCTCTCCACCAGGTTTTCAGAGGTTAGGATGAGGTCGGTCGATAGAAAAAGATGAAATGCCTTCGGCGAGACTTTCATCTCTTCTCTACCAAACCACAAACCGGATACGCATGCATACAAGCTTTAGTTTAATAGATGGGTTACATTTAGCACTGTGTTTTTGGAAATGCCTTTGATTGGGAATTCTGTGGACGCGAAATTCTTCCCCAGGGGAAAATGTCAGATAAAGTTGAAGGGAGATGATTGCCTGGGCGAAAGTAAACGTTATCTCTGACCACTCCCATTTGAAAGGACAAAATGGGAATTACCATGACCTATTCTGAAAAAGTAAACACATAATATCATTCATACTTCATCTCAGCTGAATAAGTTTTAATTACAATTTTACCTTTTATGAATGCTAAGAAATAGCAGAGTTTATTATTTATCTATACGGGTAGCATTTAATATTTATTTTTAATTTATTTACATTTTTTATCTTTGCAGCAATTTTAATGGAGCAGGTTGGAGTGGACTTGATTTCTTTTGAGGAGAGGTAAGCATATTTATTTAAACAATTGCTAGATAATTTCAGACGTAAATTAGTAAAAGTTACTTAGCCTAGCAATATTGCTTCTTTACTCTGTCCTTATTTTCAGAGTATCGACGTTGGAAAGAATTTTCAAACAACAGTCTTCGCCACTGGAGAGCATTCATGATTTGAAGGGTGAAGTAAATGAACTTCGACACAAACTAGAGAATTATGAACATCTAAGTTGGTTAGGTAAAAAGTACAAGTTAATGCAAGTTAAAATACAATTTCTTGAATCTATGCTTATTGACAAGAAAACAATCAACGCTAAATTTTAGGTTTTTACAAAGCGCTTCATCCACCACCTTTGCCTCCTACCACGGAATCTCCCGTTCGTTCCTTTGGTGGTCAAGGCTATCACAGGAAGAGCCAGGCTGAGAAACAAGTCATTTGTGATAAGTTCCTAAAACTCAGGTAAAAAATTAATATAGCTGAGAATGCAATTTGGAGAAAAGAGAATCCAGAAGATATAAAGTCTTGTGTAACGAAGTATTCTTTCAAATTAAAGCAAAAGTTTTAATTTTGTTTAGAAAGGCTACAAAAACATAATCGTGATGCGTGTTTACTTTTTTACTGTACATTTGCTCTCCAGAAAAATCAATGGATATGGAGGGTGAATCACTATTGCATTTGCACTTCAAAATTTGAAAATATCAAGGTGGCTGGTCCAAACGTTAATTATGCTATTTTTTGCAAGCAATCCAACTTTTCAGAGAATGAAAACATTAAAGTATTATAGAGTTTGTAATTAATAATGAGATTTCTTGAGATCTCACTGCGGTTTAGCCTTGTGGGGAAAATGTCGAACAGACAAACTATAAAAGTTTTCATTAAAATTTAGATTTGAACGATTTCTGGATTTTCATTCTATTTTCTAATAAAGAAGAGCGGATAAATCTCATTAAGAGATGGGCAGGAGTAATAATAATCTCATTCATAGCCCAACTCTCTAATTTCTGTGGGATTAATTATTCCAGTGATGTGGTTCTGACAAAGGAAACGTGTCAATTGCTCAGAGAACCCACTTTTGACAGTGAGTTTACGTTTATAAAATTATGATGAAAATGTGGATAACATTGTCCAATATTGTACGTAAACAGATTGGCAATGGGAGGATGAAGAAATGTTAGTTTTGCTGCAGCAAATGTTTCTGGACTTAGAGCTTCCTAAAAAATTTGATATCGGTAAATAACATAACTACATGAATTTAATTAATTTACTCGAAAGTAATACAACTATAAACCCTGTAGAGCACAGTTATGATTCTTTTGATTAATAATGACTGCATTTTTTTACAGAGATTAATATTTTAAGAAATTTCCTCGTCCAAGTATATCATCATTATAATGACGTAAATATCAACTACATACAAATATAAATATTCCAGTTTTCAAATGTTTTACTAATGCATATATGATCTAGGTTCCATTTCACAATTTTCGACACTGCTTCATGGTGACTCAAATGGTACAATGCTATTTCTACAGAATTCTGAGCATCAAATTAGAATGCATGACCTATTAAGCTAAAAAAATTTAAATTGACAATTTTAGATGTTTGGCATGGCCTGCTTCCTTAATCTTCCTGAAAGAATTGGAGATTTGGAGACCCTGATTCTCATCACGTCATGCATTTGTCATGATTTAGGTGGGCTGCTACTGTCTAAAATACATCTACAAAATAATCTAACAAACATTTCTTACATAATAGACCATCCTGGGTACAACAATATTTATCAAGTAAGTATATTTATTCCTTTGCTATAATTATAATCCGTCTGCAAGGTTGATTCGACTACAAAATCAGTTATGGATTAAACTCTGTAATATTTGGAAATCCATATACCTACACTCCTAAGAATAAAATTACAATTTGCTTGTAATAATAATTCCAGTCCAAATATGCAGTCATGTTGCCGACTGCAAATCCATTCAAAAAGTTTGATGTTTTGATCATACTTCATTGACTTGTTGCATTAAGTTTAACAATTAAATCCCACCCTATAGATGCACTAGTAATAAAATTATATGGTTTTCGATTATACATTCGACACTGTTATTGACTGAGCATGTAATTGGATTTTAGATCAATGCCCAAACAGAGTTGGCTTTAAGATACAATGACATCTCTCCATTGGGTAAGTTTCAATTTGTATTTTAGCCGATTTCAGAACAGGGTTTCATTATGTGATTGTTATTTATAAATTAGAGAATCACCACTGTTCAATAGGTAAAATTTATAACAAAATTCATGGCAAAATAAGCAAAATTGATATGATTTTATTTATCTCAATTGCTTCATAGCTTTCCGACTGTTGGGTAAGAGTTAACACGTATCATTAGGAAATAAATATGACATGCCATTCATATACTTTGTTCATTTTTTTCGCAGAACGAGATGAATGCAATATTTTTCGAAATTTTCCTGCCGATTTGTTTAAAAAAGTTCGCGAAGGAATGATTCGATGGTTTGTGTCAAAATCATAATTTCTGTAATTTCTCTATTTGTTTGTCGATATGTATGCTATTTGTGAAATTATTTTTTTAAAGCATTTTGGCGACGGATATGGCCCGACATAACGAAATTGTGAATCAGTTCCGAGAAATTGTACCATATTTTGATAGAAATAATAAAACGCATGTAAACCTGGTAAGTCATTACCTAATAATAGTACATGTAATGTTTCCAACATTCACACAGCCTCAAGGCAAGCATTGTTATAAAGTTCCAATTGTAATACAATAAGATTTTGTTTTTGTAGCTGACAATGGTCCTCATTAAGGTCTCGGACATCAGCAATGAAAGTAGACCCATGTCGGTAATTCTAGCAAATTTCAATTGTAATTAGTGTTAAGTTACATATTACAATGAAATGTAATTATTATGGTTAGATTGCGGAGCCATGGCTGGATTGTCTTTTTGCAGTAAGGAAAAAATAGTATTCGTTAGTCACTAACAAGCCAATTTCATTCTTTTTTACGATTCAAAGTATTTTCTTTCATCTTGAAATAAATCGAAAGAAAATCTATTGAAAATTTTGCCGATATAAATTAGTGCGATTCTTTTATCTGAATAAAAATAGTAAAAACTTTAAAAAGTTTCCATAAAACACTTATTAATGGATGTTTTGTTTTCGGTTACCGAAATAGGAATTCTTCCAGCAGTCTGACACCGAGAAGCTAGAGGGGCTTCCTGTCACTCCATTTATGGACCGTGAAAAGGCAAGAATTATAATTGGACTATCTTAATTAATGTTATTTTTTAAACATACGGTTGTTTAAGTTATTTGTCAATCGTTGATTAGGTCACAAAGCCCTCGTCGCAGTGTTCCTTCATTGGTCTTGTCCTACTCCCACTTTTCGAGGCATTGAATTCCTTGTACCCAGAATTGGAGGTGAGTATTTAGTATTTTGAATTATTCACAATTGTGGAAGTGTGTATAATAGCCTTAGATTATATAATACTATATAATATTAGTTATTGTATACTCCGGAGGTTTCACTTTCACTTATTTAGTTAACCTCAAATTCCTACATGGCACAAAATTATTTAGTTTAATAGTAAAAAAATAATAAAAATAAAATAATAAAAATAAAATAAAATAAAAATAACTAAATCATTGCAATTCTTTTTAACAGCCCATCATAATTCAACCCGTAAAAGATGCTCTGGACTATTACCGTAGGTTGAATGAAGCCTCTCAGCAAGCCCGTCACCGAAAAAGTACCACCGACACTGCCAGCGTGTTCCAAGCCTCGACCTCAGGAGGAGGCATCCCCACACCCACTTCTACCTCAACTTGTGATAAAAATCCATCCGAATCGGGGCCTAGCAGCAGCAGTAAAATGAAAACCGAACGGGCTCACAGTATCACCGCAGTTACCACGGACTCTCTCATTGGTTTGGATGAACCCCGCAACTCTGACACCTCCTCCCCGCCCCCTACGCCTGGTAGTATTCCACCAGTGGGTCCTATGCAACATCGCCACTCAAATCCCATGTCATATCGTCGTGCTTCACAGCTTTTGATGCTAAAAACTTCCGGAAGTAGCGGAAGCCTCAAGTCTGGTCAAGGTCAAGCTCTAAGATCTGCCTCTTCCAATGCGACATCAACCTTCCAATCTTTTCCTTCCTTGGACTCCGACACGGAACGGGAGGACGATGGTGAATATAGCGACCCAGACGACATTACGGAAGTAGCTGTGAGCGAGAAAGCACTAAAATTCAAAATAGCCACAGAACCCTCCTTTGACTTTTCAAATAGCCGAAAGGGAAGCAGGGAAAATAAATCCGAATCTTCAAGCCACTCCAATACTGCCACGACTGCAAAAGATGACCGGATATCATATGACACCTCAATGGCTGCAGAAACTGCTAAAGTGGATTTTATCCCTAAAGTGTCAGTGTCCTCCACAATCGGCGGATCTAGTCTCCTCCGAGGGGAAAGTATAGCAGAAGGGGAAAGTCCTCCAGCGGCATCTGTTTCATCCTCCACTAATAAATCAAAATCCACAAAGGATTCTTTTTTTAAACGTCTCAAATTATTTACGGAGCGACTCAGCATAAGCGTGGAGTCAACTAGTGGAGGGAGTGGTGGTAGTGGGGGTGACAGTCCTTCATCATCCTCATACAAAGGTCAGGGTCAGTCTCAGACGGGGTTCCACTACTTTCGACGCCCAGGGAAAAAGGATCGGTCTAAACGACAAGAGGCTCTCACCAGTGAAGCGGGTTCTTCACAAATGAGTAAAGTCATATCTCGTCGACAAGGAAAACATCGTGGGTCCAATAGTGACCCAGAGAGTAGTCAGTGTCAATCACCATCATCTCATTTTGTCCGATTACATCAACACCACCACCCAGAAGTGGTTCAGAGTGAGGGAGAAAGAGAAGATAGTCGATTAGGGTCTCCTGCATATTCCCCCGCATTGTCCGCTACACTTTCGGGGACGAGTGGGAACAAATATTGGAAACCATGCAGCGGAAGTTTGGATAGCATTTTGTCAAAGGATGACGAGGCCAGTAAACGGCTACCCACGAGGCGATTGATGCTTCCCAGATTTTCTTCTTTTGTTCACCGGAAAACTCGTTTCATGTCAAAATCTTCCTCTAAAAAACCAGATAATAGCCAGAGCTGAAAAAACTTTAGATTTACAAAAAAATATTTTGGATGTGAAGGTGGACGCAGAAAAACGAAAAAAACCTATTCCAAATGAAAGTTACTGATTTAGGATCCTTGTATTTTGCAGTTAATTAATGACCGGGATGGTAATTTACTTTGTGGTGCATGAGTATGACCCAACCAAGTCTTTCTCACTGGACTTTTTAATTGAGAGCGTACATAATCATGTAACTGTCGTAGAAAATATGGTGACGTGTAACAAGTATAATGGAATTTTAATTGTAAAATATATTAGAAATGTGACATCGTACCAACCAACACTCTAAACCAATGATACTCATGACCAATATTTTGGTTATCATTTTAGTGTTCAATTTAACAAAGGAGTCGCTAATCCTGAGTACAATAATGCAAGACCGAATCATGAAAAGTAAAGTTTGCTATTTTAAATAATTATTAATTTAACATTAAATAAGTTTGTATTTTACTTTTCATGTCCCGTTATATTATATTATAACGGGATTGGTTTTTCCATGTCACAATATCAGAGAAAAATAAGTCCTTTGTATTCTTTAGTGTAAAACAGCTAGGAAATCCCGGTTGTGAAAATAAGGCAAAACTAACACTTTTTATTTGAAACAATGTTTCCATTAATTTTTTAATATTTTTACAAGAACAAAAATAGTCGACTGGTTCGACTAATTCAACCCTCATTTATTTTGACTGATGCCCTTTGAAAAATAATCATGGATAATTAATTTTGAAAATAAATGTAAAGACTAGAAAGAAGTCTTCAAATGTTAGTATTCAGGTAGACTGTTAAACTGTACTATTCATGTCGTTGTTCAATAATAATCCCTTCGCTGGCTGTTGGGACATTATGTGCTATTTGAAACTAAAACATATTTATTTTAGAAGAATATACATGAAAGAAAACCGGTCAAAGGAGCAAGACAAAAATTCTCTTTTGGAGAAAGGTTAGAGTATAACAATTACATAAAGAGATTGTTAGTTAATTTATTGTAGCACTTGTACTTTTGTAATGTGTAAATGGTGTTCATCAATGGTATGTAAATTACACCGGCAGGGATGGATGCTTAAAAAAATCAATGATCACGTCTCCAAACTTCCAAACTCACATCCACTAAGAAAATCAATTAGGAATGCACATCCGAAAATATTTAAACGGGAGAGAAATTAATACAAGGATAAAAATAAGGGTAACAAGATTCTGTACATATAAGTTTTGTAATATTCAATGTACTGTTATGAAGTCTGTCATCATGATGTGTGATCCAATTTTGTTACATCATTATAAATTCTAATTCGTATCTAAAAAAATATTATATCAAATGTCAGGGCAGGTACATGACAATCAAGTCATATCACCTCATTGCAGGATAAATCCTAGTTAGATATTTGGGGTGCTTATATTATTACCAGTAAAGGTTTTTAATAAATGTCTTTAAAATGTGACCAAATGCAAATTTAGTAAACTCCGAGTCCAAAACCTTCAATATCAGCGATTGTTAAACCTATATCATGTTATCATAATCGTGAAAGTTAAGAAAATAGGAAGTAAAATGATAATGTTTCTGTATGTAATTGAATGTTTGTAATTAAATAAAAACACGTCAAAATCTGAGCCAAAATAAGGGATAAACTTTTTAAAATGTATTACAGCCAAGCATAAATATCCATTGTTTAATTTGCAATAATTTTACACATTCAACCTTTTTCAAAAATTGCAGCTCTCAAAATTTATTCCACCTTAAAAACATGAAGTACCAAATCCCATCACTGCTGCCTAAAAAACCGAGCATTACAAAATTTCCGGCCATTCCATTAGTCCAAGTGTTAGTAATTGTTGCCAGTTTTAGTTCTTGCTGACAAATAAATGCCAGAATGACAAATTATTTAATAATTTATAAATATGTCCAACCCGATCAAAAAATTTAAGAACAGTCAACGATATTTTCATGCAGACTTTTATTCTAAAACTTGAATAAAATGACATTTAAAACTTTTCACACAGACGCTGTTCAAAGATTATTTAATAAGTATAAAATTGTTAGATGGCAACAAAGAAGTACTTCCTTACAAATATCAGTCTTGACATTTCAGGTAATTTATTCACATCGATCTCAAAGTGAAAAGAATGTTATGCTAAAAGTTTAGAGCCTGCTCTTTGTAGTATTTCAGGAGGATTTCATATGAAATCCGGATTTCGTTCAAATTTGTAATCAAAATTAAGAACTCTGGCATAATTGACTGGACTAAAGATAGAATTTAAATAGTTGGAATAAAAACAAAAATCGTGAATTAGGTTAACCATTCATGACCATTGGAAAACTCCACAAGACAATGAACGTGGAATAAAGAAGTCTCTCACGGCATTCTACAAAAATAAAATTGTTTTGTTTCAAGTCAGATTTTGGAAGTATAAGTGGGTACGTACCTCTGGGGATAAGGGTGGACAGTTTATTCGGGCGAAATACTCGATGCTATACGTGGATACTATTATACCAGTTCCAGCCATAAGACCTATCACAACGATTACATAATCTCTTTATTTTTAATAAACAGAAGTAAACATTAAAAATA
>JAAXNX010001314.1:0-18653 GCA_036491905.1 Folsomia manolachei
CCTGATATGCCATCACAATGTTATAATCTCCAAATTATCCAACCCATACTTGATTATCAAAGCCAAACAATGCATATGAAGGCATGCATCTACAATATACATAATTAAAAAAAAAATTTACCTTATTCTCACCTTGATTCCTTGTCCGACGTGTAACTGTAATGCACCGTCGTATAAAATGTAGTAATTACGATATCTTTATGCCGCATACTGCGAATTTTGTTGGCTTTATTACAACTTTTTGCATACGGCCGTGGATGAAGAGCAACATGCAGTAAACTTTAGAAGGGCATTTGGTTTGATAGTCGGTTCTCATTTCATGAACGTCATTCATAAACAATTGTTGATGGCACTGGTAGCTGTATCCCTTCAGTGAGTGAAGTTCACTCAATTGTTGATCAGGTAGTGGTGAACAGAGTTATTTAGTAGTTGCTTAAAGATTTCGCAATCTAATATTTGGTTGCATGGGAGAGTCATCTTTAATGCATCCGATTTACCATTAGCAGTGAATACAAATTTAACAAGGGTTTAAAATAGAATTCAATGAATTCATTAAGAGAAAGCGGCACTTGATGATGAGACATATTAAAAAACTGTGATTACAAGTTTGTTATAATAGTTTCAAGTTTTTAGCTGTTTATTATTTGTGCAATTTCCCACGGTCAACCAGACCGGGCCGACATTAGGCGAAACTTTGGACGTGGCATTGGTAAGTGTTATTGTGCAACTAAAATATTAATAACTTGTAATAAATGGCCATGGTCATGACTCACCGGATAGTTTTCCTGTGAATAATTACCATGCAATCATATTTTTATGCATGCGAATAAATATTTGCAACTGACGCAACAGTATGAAATTTGTGAGAACTGATTTATTTTGGGACTTAAACAAAGTTTCCTTGTGCATGTATCTCTGTACAATTTTTACATTGAATTTGACCAATAACAGAATCTAGAACATTTTGGTGACATTATGTCACAGTTTACAAAATTGAGGGCATGATAACATCATCACGAAGTATAAAACTCATTCAGAGACTTGTCACAAATTTACAGAACTGTTGTGTTGTAATATTTATCAAGTAAATTTTTTAATTGCTTTTAAACCTCACCTCAGTCAGTAGATTTTACTATTCAACATTTGATTACCGAGACTTTTTCCAACAATAAACATTCTTCACTGATATCATTCATCCACAAGCTTCCTGCAAAACTGCTAGAATTATGGTTCTTATTCGCATCAAGGTCAGTTTTATCCGCATTTCGTTTCAATTCCCATCATTCTGAACAATGTTCAAATTAGGCTCATTACAAACAAACGGGTTTAATTACATAAACAAAGTGTTTACATGAACAAACCTCCGCAAAAAACGCTTAGTCTGTGTCGGTATTCTGTATTTTTCCATTATTTTCCGTTTTTTCGGACCATACTTTTCTGACGCGTTATCTAATTAGTTTTTTATTAGCATCATGCAACTACATCATGCATTGGAAATCCCAGAAGCATAATATACATAAACATAAATAACCTGAATTTAAAATGAGTTGCATATAGGCTATTGGTTTCGATACCATTAAATTTCGAGTATTTTACAGCATGCAACTTTTTGGATGAATACTAGACACCTACCAAAAATTCAATTTCCCTACGAAATTACTACACCATGAACCCCAAATTCCCAGCGATATTTCACAATAACTCATAATTCATATCATTAAAAAAACTTTCAGAAGGAAGGATCCACTCTCGGGAACAAATCACGAAATAATTTGATTTCCACCAATGTCGAACCCATTCTCATTCCCAGTGGATCCAGATTCCAGTGATTTTCCTACCTCTCCCGATAACCTCTGGAACTTGACCATCCACCAACAAATTGTGTCCACAGTGTCACACATTTTGCAAAATATTTCTTACCATCTCCTTCTCCTTAATGGGACAAACTTCCTCGATCTCACAACCAGTGTAATGGATCCATCATCTTCCAACATGAGCAATTTGACATTTGCCATGTTCTCCGAAACGTTTGAACGTTACGCGACCGGTCATCCGAGCCTGGATCCGGGCACCGTGTCGTACCTCCTACTTCAGACCCTGTTCCAGTTGGGACCTTATCTCCAGTATTTTGCAACTTTCGTTTCCATCCTGGTCGGAGGTTGGGGGTGTAATCGACTCACCTTGAAATCCGAGCTGATTACGGATGTTCTCGAAACTGTGATAAGTTTCTTAATATTCCTCCCAGCCCTGCCAGGGATTGCTTTCTTTTTCCTCGGGATCTTTGGGGCGAGAACGTTGGCGTTTCTTTATCTCCGGGCCAATTATCCTCCCAACAAGTTCTCTCTATTGAATGGGGTCGATGGATTCTGGGCATATGAAGCTTATGCATCTTGTTCATCATGTCTGGGACTTTATATCATTGAAGGTGTCTGTGACATTGATAAGATTCGGGCCAGGATGAAGAAAACCGTGGAAAGTGATCTGGTTGGTGGGAAAATGAGCCGGAAGTTGACAACCTTCTGGGGATTTGCGACTTGGGAGACGATTCCCAGCGAGGAAATAAGTATGGAGAGACATGTCAAGGTTGTGGGAGGCAAGGAGGATAATTGTCTGGGAGAGGAGGGTGTATTCCAGGTTATGAGGACGATTCAAGATAAGCCAGTTACGGGTAGGGCACCCTGGACGGTGTATGTCATTCCTAGATTTGCTTATCAGAGAGAAACCGGTGGAGAGTCAAGTAAGACGCATTATGCTATCATTTACAGACTTCATCACAGTATCATGGATGGTAAGCAGTTATCAATTCATTTGTCTTGCAATTTTTACAAGAAGCACTGAAATTTCATAATTATTGACATTTTTTTATGATCAGGCATCAGTACCGCAAACATACTCCACTCCATCATGGCCGATAAGCCCTTCAAATTCTCCGTGGATCCCACACATCCCTTAGGTTCTGCCAAATCACCTCCCTCCCCTTTGGCCACCGCCTTTCTTCACACCCTCGGACTTATCTCCATGCCTCGAGTCGCCCTACGTAATTTACTCCTAACCGATAACTTCAACAACAAATATTACCTCCCCGGAAAGATGATAACCGGTCCAAAAACCCTAAATTGGTCTCGACCCATTCGAATGGATGCCATAAAAAGTATTAAATCCTCCACCAAGACATCCATATACGCCGTTCTGCTCTCCAGTTTGGGAGGTGCTTTCCGACAATTTTACACCAAAACGACAGGATCCTCCTCATCCCTGGAGAATTTCCATGTCATGTTCCCAATCGCCCTTCTTCCGTACCCTGACCGGAAACCGAGAAACCGTTTTACGGGAGTCCTTGTACCGACCGAGATGGGCAACTGGACGTCAGGAGAACGCTTGCAGAGGAATTATAGTAACCTGAAGGCACTGGGGTCGTCTTCAGCGACATTTTTGGGGATTGGGAACTATTATTATTTGGCAGTCTTGGGAATACTTCCGCTTTTTCTGCATAAACCACTCAGTCAAATGATTCATCTCACGATGAGTCTGAGCAATGTGCCCGGTCCGGCGGAGGATGTGTGGATTTATGAGGGAGGAAAAATTGTGGATATCGGGATTTGGTTACCAATCAAGTATTCTTTGGGTAAGGTTGGGTTGTATTTTGGCATGTGTGCAAAATATTAATGCAAAATTTTTATGGTTCTTAGGATTTGGCATGGGACTGTTCAGCTACAAGAATAAAGTACGTGCCACAGTGATCGCGGATAAGGCATATTATCCAAAGGATAGTGATATTGAGTTCCTCACAAAGGCATTTGAAGATGAGTTGACATTTTTAGGGGAATCTGTCGGGATTAGAGATGTTTTTATGGAATAATTTGAAGTTTTGTTTTGCATGTGAAATGAAGGCGTAGCATTTTTAGTTTTAGAGTCCGAAGTTTGTACGATGGACTGTTGTTATTCCCAGTGGAAATTTTCTACATTTTTTTTAACTTCGAGACCAATAGCCTCCAGGAAGTCCAGGATAAAAGGAAATCACGTACTTATTTTGTAACGCTTGCTGGTTTTAAAGAGGGCAGTTCTTGAATGAAGGAAAGCCATACTATTAGAAATAGACTACAAATATAAATTTTATGTTCGAACACGATTTTGGACTGATTATATTTGTTTTTCTCAAAAAATATTATATTCCATTAAAGGCCCCGTACTGATAAGCATTGTTGTCTGGGCTAAATTCTATAATAAATTTTATTTTTTGGGGTTGCGTCCCTTGGGAAAATGGGCGAAATTTCTGGGCCCATTTTTACTTAGTTGTGACAAATTTTTTCTATAAGTACCAAAAATCCTTTATTTTGGCGTCGAGGGGCTGTAGTAGAGGTGAAATTTAGGCCCATTCTCCCATAATCTTGCCGTACACCGCCTTTATACGTAACTTATTACAAACTTATCTATTGAAACATAAAATAGTATTTGAACTGCTTATCACTACGAATGTACAACATTAAATAAACTTGGCGCAGTTGTCGAGCTAAATCCCGTTGTGTCATTGGGATATGTGTAATCACTAAAGTTGAATAAAAGCTCCCCATACGAAATGGTGACAAGGAATAAGACAATTGAGCACGTAAGATTTAGGAAGGCTCCTGTTTTCACCATATCCATTATTTTTAGGTCACCCGCAGCAAAAACAATGGCATTTGGAGGTGTGGCGACAGGGAGCATAAATGCATAACTGCATGTCACCGTGGCCGGTACGGTCAGATACAGGGGATGTATTCCGATGCGTTTTGACTAAACGGAGGAAAATTATCAATTAGTCTTGGTCAATTCGCGAATAAATACTTAGAAAGTTTAGTACCAGAGTGAGTAATATTGGCAAAATCACATTTGCCGTTGCGACATTACTGCAAACTTCTGTTACAAGGGCTGTGAGTACCATCACAATGATAAGAATGACTGGATCTGGTAGCTCATCCAATTTGGTTAACTGCTCCCCAATCCACAAAGATAAGCCTGACTTTTCACTGGCGTCTGATAATGCAAATCCACCGCCCAGTAGGAGAACCATTCCCCAGGGCAAATTTTTCTGGGGTATAAATCAAGCTATAAGTAATAGAAATATGAAAAACCTTGAATATTCTTCAAGCACTTACCTGGATGTATTTCCATTCTAGAAGTGCTAAAGGTTTTTGACCAGGCTTTGAAGCTATACATAAAAAAATTAAGATAAGTATTCTTTAGCATCACTGGCTTATCATTGCGACTACTTACTTCCCAGGATAAAGCTCAAATCCCGTGGGATAATGAACATCAATAAAACTCCGACCCTGTCAAATCAAACAAAGTTAAGATAACTTTCACTTATTTCGATCATTTTATTTTTTGCACACATTGCAGCCGTCGCGTCGCCATTTTCAATCCCAACAATTTGTTCGTCCCATCCCGGCATGAAGCGAGGATCTCGAAAAAGCCATAACATGACCGTTGTAAAAAATACGAAGGCTACTCCAATTTCGTGAAATGTCATTTGTCCAAGTTTCCGATACTCAGTCAGGAGCAAGTGACCAACTTTCCTTTCTCGGACTCTCTCCACCTCTTCCGAAGAGGTTAGAGTTTTCTTTTTTGAGAAGAGTGACACAATCGGCCAATACCTCCAGTTGGGGATTCCGTGAAACTGGAAGTAATGGAAATTTTGCAAACTACTGTGAACGTATGAAATCTTGTAGTTGGCTGTACTTGAAAAGTGAGGTAAACGAAGGCGACAATAACATTTAGCAGCATTCCTGTGGAATTAAATAAAGTTAAAGATAACTTGACTTTCACTGAAATCGCAAGCTTTCGAATTTCCAAATACCTGGAACATTGAATCCCATCCAAGTCGCAAAAGTCTAAAAAACGACTTTAAAGATTACTAAAAAGCAGATATTACTGAAATAATCCTGTTTATTGTAAGAATAATGAGATATATGTACCATATCCAAGTATTTTCCACCTTGGCCCACATCCACACTGAAAGAAGAGCATACTTAGATAAGCCAAGAATAAGAACTCTTTATTTAATCAAAACTCTCACTCCTTAATGACGCCTTGAAACACTAAATTTGGACCTGTTCCAGTAATCACCTATGAATGGACCAATCTTAAAGAATTGTGACGAAGGAAAAATCTTAAAAAAATGACCAAGAATAAATAAAAGTACCCCAGTGCCCCCAATATTGGCTGAGTAAGCCACGGCAAACATATACATCTTTTTGTCCATGATCAATTTCTCATCCGCTGCTCTTGCTTCGAGAGCAGTTCTAAAAATGGATACAAATTTGGTCATAAATATCTTGCAAAAAGTCTTGAAAATCAGTATTACACAATTTCATTGCTTTCTCCATTGGCACCCATGTCCACAGATATTTGTTTGCTGGAACGTTTCGGCTTTGAAATACTTGCCCTATGTGTTCCTCCACTGGAAGGTGACTAGATATGCGATAAAATCCGTCAACTTTATAATTATTGCAAAAAGAATTGCAAAAATGAATTGCAAAAACAATATCTTACATTATGTAATTCATCAACTATGGCTAGCACGATGGGCACCTATGTTAAAATTAGTTTGTAAATAAATGAGACGTCTGTCATTCTATTTTAGTTTACCATCATTGCAGAAGTAGCCGTGTTTGACATCCACATCGAGAGAAACTAATAAAATGTAAGATTTTCAATCAAGACCATCAAAATATTGACGTATTCGTATTACTACTAACCATTGTGGTCAACATTATTCCAGCCATTAATCTGAAATCCAGTAGACATTAAATGCACGCTTGCTTCATTTAAGAAGCCATTATTCATTGATACTTGATAAGCATATTTGCAATTTTACCTTATCGGGCTGCTCCCTACAATAGTCATAACTCGCAGTGCAATTCTTCTATGTAAACTACAATGTTCCACGGCTAAAGCAATTATTAGGCCACCTGCGTCAAAATTTAGCTTTAACAGATGGGTTCATCTTATCAATAAACATATTATTGCCCCAAATTACCAAGAAACATCATATTAGTTTCCTTCATGTATGCTTGAGATACATCGGCTGAAATTGAATTACATAATTTTTTAAATTATAATTTTTTAAGCCATACTGCATTTTTGTATTTGTTCATTACATGTGCCCATTACACCAAGTAGTGGCAGAAGGACTACTGGGATTAAGGAAGTTACTGCTAAAGCTGAAATTGAGGCAAGGTTACATTTTTGAAGGAAAAATGGAATAAATTCTTCAATAAGAACCTACGCAAAGCTTCGCACATCCAGAAAACTGCCACGATTATGATTACGTAGGCTGCTCTGAATTTCTGAAATCATTTTAAAAGACATAATTTGAAAAATGCATCACACATTTGACCACGAAAAATTTTCAGGCATTAGGAGGACGCTTAAGTTCCAACAAATATTGACAAATAATTTTTTCAAGTGCCACTGTCTCATTTCATAAACCTAGCCACAACCGGTCAATTGTTAACCGTTTGCTAAGCTTGTTAATTAAGGTATTCCCGTGCATGTTTGGCTTTGTTTTTGGTGATAAACTTGTCGATTGACTCATGTCATACCAATCATGGACCACCATTGGTGGTCATTACCGACCAGATTAGTAAAATCAATATCAATATCAATATCAATATCAATTGGAATATGATTACTCTGTATCCAGGCCGTGGCAGGCTTTTGTTTCTGTAACACACCATAGCAGGCCCTGTACCACTTTTTATCGTGTCAATGTAATGTTTGTAATTTAAAGGCGTATTTACGAGAGTTGTGTAAAATTGTGACACAATTTGATGGAAGAACAGACGGTCTTAAAAATCAATGAATTCGGCTAAGTTAGCATTTTTCCTCTTACCACATCCTTCGTCGGTCCTTCATGCTCTTCCAGGACGTGGCTCCCAAAGGTGTCGGATGTCGTCGACTTGACCTCTTCGACATGGATAAAAAGTAATGGAAGCAACAAAATGGGAAGTGCTATCGTGAACAGTAGCTTCCAATTTGTAATGAATCTTTTTCCACAATTCGACTTCATTTTACTTTGTTCGTATTATAAAAATTACTATTTAAAAAAAATTGTTGCAAGTTATTCACATTTGCACCCACAAAAATTGTTCAATTAAAAAAAATTCGAGAATCACTTTCTTAAGCTTAAAACCATTGTATTGCAGACGTTTATTGAAGATTGGACAACTACATCTAAATCACAGATTTTAATGAAAAAATACACGAAATTTTGTTTTTGCTATTCGGTTTATTTGCATTTCAAAAGTACAATGAAATGTGCAAACTAAATTGCCACAATTTACTAAAATAGTGTCTTGATAAGGATATATTTGTGTCTCAAGTTGTCTCTCAGAAAACTAAGTGAAGAATGACCAACTGGACATGAATTGCACTGGAGTAACAATTTTGTTGAATCAATCTTACTTATTGCAACACTATCTGCAGTGTCCAGTGCATTCCAATTGATCCTCTACATCTGTATTAGCAGCTACATAAAATCTCTGGGTGGTAATTGGCACTCTGGTGTGGATCCTAGTTTGGATGGGTTTGACTGAAATTTTACTTTGTAACAGTATAAAATCAATCGCTTTGTTTCATAATATAATCACCAATATAATGAACGAGTGTCAATATGATGTCAATCAATCAATTTTAATGTTATGGACAATCGATGGATTTGCTTATGTGCAGCAAATCAACACCAACCCATTCATTAGTTGTTGACTGATTATTTTCCTTGCGTTTAACACGAAACTTTCAGGATTGTATGCTATCCGAATCTGGGATGAATTTAATCTTAATCTCTCGTGTTTCTGCTGGAAATTCTGGTTCAGGCTGCTTAAATACTGGTTTCCGCTACACGCCAATTAATCCTTTAAGTAATTACTGGGTTGTACTAGTAATTTAAATTTTTCTGAGTTATCATGCACCGGTTCTTATGTAATGTCATGATAGTCACGGTTTGGTAAGAGATGATGGCGTGCCAAGATTTGTATGAAGTGAAAACTGGACGAAGTAAACGGAGAAATTAAATATGTAATGTCTCAAAATTTCTGGGAAGGAAGACAAGACGATTACATGACATCTGAATCTGAGCGTTTCCTGAAATGCTTTCTGATTATTTCATCAAATACCATGAATTCTGTATTACTTTGCTAAAAATACGTTGCAATCAATTAGTTCGATGGATGCCGAATTTTTTCGGCATCGTTCATTGAGCTTATAATGAAATTACATAACATGTCTTGAAAGCCGTTTGTTGCACAAAGTGCTAAATTGATCTTTGTCCTCAAACCCTGGAATCCTAATTGACCTTCCATCTTATCTCACAAACCCAGAATTCCCAAGTAATTGGAATCCTTCAGATAATTAATGCTATATCGAGATGGAACTATTCTACCCTACATCAATGATTTGGCCGTCGCCTCACTTTCATTCAACCACAAAACAAGGGTCAGGTCAACTCAAAGAAATTTCGTGTTTGTGCAAATATTCCGTTAATCCTTGTTTATGCAATTATAAATTTCAATGGAGTTTCGGTATTAAGTATGAAAAGTGTGCAAATCATGGGTGGTCGTCAACAAGTCGCCAAAAATAAACCTAACCAGAGTGCTAGTAGTGCAAGAATTAGGTTACAAATTTCACTTGGAAGTTTGGCATGAATTTAATGTCAGAGTCTCAAAGGTTTAAGTTTAAAGTTAAAATTTTTGAAGTTTGGATGGTCTTGAAAATTTTGCTCGTGCATAAGCTCATACCATCCGACCAGAATGTGCATTCTGGAAGATTTTGTTAAATTCCATTCATGTCATTAAACTGCAATTCCTTGTCTAACCTTTTATTTGATGAACCCTTTAATTTAATTCCTGACCAATATTATGCGACCTTTACACCTTTGTGTTACTTACACCAAACCAATGCCACTGGTCAGATGGAACATCAATCACAAATAAACAAGGCGACTGCAACTTATTTTCCTAACTAAAAAACATAAAGACAATAATATTATGCTCATCGCAATTAACACAAAAACTAGTTTTTTCAGAAGGACAATGAATTGATTGACTGAGAGGCATCAATTGAACAAAATATTAACCGGAAATTGACTATAAACTAGATTGATTACTCTCATCTTCATTGATTCTTGAGCATAACTCAAATCAAGTAACTTGCAATTTGAATGTCAATGAATATCCGGAAATACTTGCATCTTTATCCAATGAATCAATGACATAATTTGGCATTACTAAACTTTTTAGCAAAAATTTTTTTTGCAAAACTTTAGCAAGGTTGCAAAAAAAACTGATTCAGAAAAATGAGACAAAATTGGACATTGAGGCAGGTTGAGAAAAATTCGGGGAAATTGAGACAATCACAAAAATGCATACGAAACAAAACTTCGTCGTATCTGACGTTTTCCACGCAGCTGGAAGCTTTTTGTTTATTTTTTTATCCTGCTTATTTTTGTGGACGGATTTTTACCTTATCCAGCACAGATAAGGTGTCTTATCAAGTTAAGGACACTTGTCCAGGCCAGGTTCCAGGTTCCAGGTCACTTGTGTAGGTAAGGATATAGAGGTCTTTGAAAAACAATGTTTTTGGACGTGTTATGGTTTTGAAGAAATTAAACTAATTTGTTTAAAATAGGTGAATTTGTTTCTGGTGAAATATGGGATCCCAAGACCATTTCGATGTGGATATCAATATTGATCCTTATCTCGGGGCACAGATTGAAGTCCTTGAAGGGGATTTTATGGGATGAGTAAAGGAAATGCTGGAAATTTGCATGATTAAACAAAGTTATTATGCAGTTATCCTAATTATTGAATGCTGTCATTATTTAGGTGACCATTTCCACGTCGTTGAGTCTGATGGACAGTTCCAGAAGGGCTATCCTCCCTTGGGGGATGGGGTCGAAAATATTTCAACGAGGAATAGCAGACTAAATGTGAGCCTTCTGGAATATCAACAAGAACAAGTTGCCGATTGTTTTATGGGGGTCGTGGAGGAAAAAGTTAGCTCAGGGCCGACAAGGTGGCGTTTGACCCATAGAAATGTTGGGGATGACCCTCATATGGATCAGATGGAACTAGATTCGAATTGGCAGAGACAGAATGCAATTGATGTGGACAGAGAACGGAAATTTATAAGGGGATGGGAGGATATTAAACGAAAGGTTTGAGACAATTAGATCTTATTTTGTAAGAAACAATTGAAAGTTATAACATGTAAATAAGATTTTCATTATTACACAGATTGTCATAATGAATAATCGCATCGGGACGAGGACTAGTGTTCATGCTGTTTTTCAAAATTCCATATATTTCATGGATACGAATAGACCAAAGGCAAATCAGGAGCATCAGGAAATGGATGTGGTGCAAGGGGATGAAGTTTCGGATAGCGAAGTTACTAAAGAGTCTTCCGTTGTGGAAAGAGATCATCGATATGCAGCTGTTATATTAACGCAGAAAAAGTCCTCGTAAGTATTTGTTTCTTGAGCTTTGATTTTTTATTGGTATCTTAAAATCGTAATACATTGTTTCTACTTAACAGTTCAGACGTTCGAGATCATCAATACAACCAGGTGTCCAGCAATAATTGTAGCGATCCCCAAAACTTGTCCACAACTTTCATAAAAAGTCGATATAAACGAGAACAACAACTTGTCAAATATTTAGATTCGCTATTTTCAAAGGTGATTACATTTACATAATGCAGAAGAGAGAAAATCGAAAACCGTGACTTTAATTTTAATTAACAAATAATTCCAGAAACAAAACCTGGAAGCCGTCACAGGTGCCAACATAACTCTCGAAGTCTCTTACGAACATTGCGTATTCAATCCTAGAAACTTTGAAACGGCGGATGCAACATTGTCAAATAACCGCAAAAAATTGTTCCGAGTTCCTGTAGTCCCCACCATGGAATTTTCTGGGTCGGACGAGGGCCTCGAAAATTACGACCCCAACCTACCTCGAATTCTGATGAGAGTTGAACGTGTCCCAGCCGGAGGTGATATTACTCCTGGAATTCATATCCGATATGTGAAGAGGAACAGCGACGACAAAGCAGGGACCATTTTACGAACTTCTCCTCAAAAAGGTGACGAGTTAAATCCAGAAAAATCTCTCACTCCCATAAGTATACGTGTCGAACCGGAATTCCTATCTCTGGATCATCCTTACGGACTTTCACCCTCAATAATGTCTTCCTCTCCGAATGCGGAAAATATTTCGACCATTGCTAAAAACAAGAATTATCTGGAATCTTCTCAAGACGAGGATTACGACCATTGTTTTGAAGGCAACAATCAATTGGACCAAGAGTCGATGTTGACGTCTCAATCGAAAACTCTTGCTTCAACTTCAACCACTCAAACCCAACCAATTTGTGGAATTTGTGGCGTAATTGGTTCCCAAAATAATTCAAACTTGACATCATCAGAGATGTGGCTTCGTTGTTTCAATCCATTCTGTCATTTCATGATCCATCCAACGTGTTTGGGTTTTCGAATCAGTTCTACCACCGAATTGATGAAGCTGCCTCCCTATCTTTGTCCGGAACATAGATAGACAAAAATCATTTGTCGCAAATGACCAAGCAATCTCTTACCTCCTTCAACTTCATACATGTATATTCTCACTAGTCAGTTGTTCTTTTAGTTGAAGTTGTGATATTCGAATGTAATGTAAACTAATTTATGAGAACAAAATGTTAGCAAAATTTTAGTTAATTAATTTAATTACGATTAATTAACTCACATCACACAACCATTTCACCTTTACCCCCAAGAGGTTGGAGCGAAACTTGTCCAACTCCAACTAGCGCACGCTGTGTCCATGTGTTGAATAGTAGCATTTTTATACATTTCCACAAAAATTTGCTAATTAATGTAAAAAAAATTATAGTCTTCTTCTAAAGGTAATTGTTGTTTGTATTTTTTGAAAGCAATTAATAAACAACAGTGTTGAATTAAAGGTTTGAATCGATAACGAAGTTATTTCACAGCTTCAAAATGCTGGAGGCCTTTTCAAGACTGGGAAACGATAACCTTAAGATAAGCCGGGGGGCGGGGTCCGAAATTTGTGCTCATGTCGTACATGTAAGTGCTTATCTACAAGAACACTATCTTCTAGGCGTTGGATAATTTGTTTTGTTTAAATTAATTAATTAATTGCCTATTTTTTTAATTAGAATTCGTCTGAGCTCGAATACGCCGTGACAAGATTAGTCCGAGGTCTAGAATCCCATAAAGCATCCACCCGAACCGGAAGTTACTCCACTTTGGCCACATTTCTAGGAATGAAACAACTTAAACCAGCTCAACTTCGGGAAATTGTTGGGAAAACGCTTGTAACGGATCAAAATACGTCTAAAAAGGTGCGTAATCTGGGAGTAAATGGGTTAAAGAAAATAATTCTAAAATTTAATCAATTTTATAACCTTATCAGGAAAGACGTTTGGTGTATATTGCTCGAATCTTGGCCTGCGGCGCAATTATACGAGTTATTCCTTCTCCACAACTATTCAATGACTCTGAGCTATTTAAAGGAGTTATCGAGGATTTAGTGGAATTTGGAAAGAAACGCTCAACCCTTCTCGAGCTTGCTGCGCCGTTCTTGTGTCATATTTTGAATAGTAAACACATGACGGAGGCTATTTTTGAAGAGGTCATCTGGCCTGCGATTCTTCCTCTATTTGCAAATTTGGTGGTCAAAACGGAAAAGGTAAAGGAGGAAGTTGAAGGGGATGAAGAAGTGGTGGAAGCAACTCCAGAAGATGCTGAAGAAAAGGATTCCAGGGATGCGGCAGCCCTTCTTCTAATTGCTCTGACCTGTCATGACAAGGGATTGAAGATGGAGTTTGAGTTTTTAAACGATATTGACCGAGTTGTCCGCATTTTATTGGTAAGGAGTTAGTTGGCATTAAGTTTGTTATAATTTTTGCATCTCATGGAATAAATTGTGTTTTTTTTAAATTTCAGGGCCATCGCCTCGCAAACATTTCCCAAGTAGTTGGACTGGTTATAAAATATGTGAAAATTCAAGAACAAGCTGAAGCGTTCTGGAATTCTTTACTGGGACATATGCGATCTTCACATTTTGAAACGATTTGCATCTGTGTACAAAAGTCTGTTGAAGCCGGAATTCCTCAAAGCATAATCGTTCGGAAGGAGCTGGTCACTCCGTTGTTGGGTGTTTTTCGAAATGATGAAGCTCCCGAACAGCATTCCGCAGCCGTCAAAACGCTTAGCAGCCTGTTGAAATGGAATATCAAAGAAGATGAGAAAATGGGGAAGAAGGAAAGAAAATCCGTGATTAAATCACTTTTTGGAGGCTCTCCAAATCTACTTCACGAATATCAGAAGCTTCTTCGAATAATTACGCCTTTTCTCGTAGAAATCTGTACTGAAAAGGATTTAACCGTTTTGGAGTCTGTGATTGGGAAGCATTTTAATTCCGGACTAAGCCCTCGAATGTGGATTGTCTATATTCAATTCTTATCAAAGGGTTGCACAATGCAAAAAGGCTAAGCCGGAACTGAAACTTAGTGTTGGAAAACGTATTTTGGCGTTTGCTTTTGGAAAAGAAACGCCGAATTTGACTAGGTCTGCGGCTCACACTAATGGAACGACTGAAAATGGCCAAGACCATGTTTCGGAAGGATCAGCACCAACGATAGATAAAGAATTACAACGACAGGTGTCTAAAACCTGTATGGAATCCTTCAAATCTTTGGTTGCATCCTCCTACTGTCCTCAATTTATGGAAGAAATACTAGACTTTATTAATGAGGATTTAGATTCATTCTGTAAAGAAAAACCTGTAAAGAAGCTGTTCAAGAAGGCTGAGAAGCAGAGGAACAAATCTTCGGATGTCCATCTCAAATTTATTTTGGGATCTTATGCAATTCGTTTTTTACTGGAACAGGATAAAGTGCTTGGAGAGGCTCAAACTTATCTTGAGGTAAAAATATGAATTTTTGCTTGATTTTTTTGTAAAAAATTAATGTAATTAATGTTTTTCTACTGATGTGACTTTGATTTATTCATAGGAACTGATGGAAGTCGCAAAATCAAGTTCTGATGACGCATCTGCAGGAATCATCCAGTTTTATCTTTCTACCGTGACAAAGGACGAACAGCCTCCGTTTGATTTCGAATCTCTATTTTCCCGACTTGTCATCGAAGATAAAATTTCTGAAAAAATTATTGCACAATTTGCGGATGTGATNCAGGAATCATCCAGTTTTATCTTTCTACCGTGACAAAGGACGAACAGCCTCCGTTTGATTTCGAATCTCTATTTTCCCGACTTGTCATCGAAGATAAAATTTCTGAAGAAATTATTGCACAATTTGCGGATGTGATTGATGTAGAAATCAATGAAGGTCATGATAACGATGACTCAGATTCAGATGAGGAGGATGACGAGGAGGCGGATGAGACAATGGATGTTACGATGGAAGATGAAGAAAGCGATGTTGATGATCAAGATGAGGAGCCTGTTTTAAAGAAAACACAAAAAGGTCCCAAGGAAAAGGCCACTTCAAAAAAGGACGAAGCCGATGATGTTGAAGGATCGGTAAGTTACACAAAAAAATAACAGATAACCGCGTCGTCTTTATTTCTGTTATTGGCTGAGGTATTTACTATTTATTACATATTGCTTTTATTTCTTTGACATTTAGGACTCGGAAGATTCTTGCATAGACATGGACGACGCTACGGAAGAAGATTTGCAAAATATGGATAAAGCCTTAGACAAAAGTTTTCGCAACAAAGAAGAAAGTAAAAGAGGAAGAAACCTCCGAAGCGAGAAGCCTCATGCGAACATTCCGACTCTTGGAAAGCTTGTTGAACAGAAATGCCAAGACATGTCCCGTAATTATTCCACTCATGCTCCTCATGCCAATTGTCCACTCCCTGCAACACGCCTGTCGAGGAAAGAAATCCAACAATAGCCTATCAACACGAATTGTTTCCGTTCTTAACAAATTAAATGGTATTAAAAAGATTGAAGGAGTAGAGTCTGTCCAACAAGGAACCTTTCTAACCATGTCCCGAGATCTTGTTGAATTAACTAAGCAAGGAAAAAATCGCCTGATTGGTGATCTTTTGGGAGATTCCGTAATATTACTCACAAAATGTTATCTACAAGGAAGTCGACGGACTAAAGGCGAAGATGTGGGTTTCCTCACACCTCTACACATCTCTTCTCGACTTGAAAGATGATACTCGAAACAAAAGTATGGGCGTTTCCTCCAACTTGATATCATCTGCTCTTACAACTCTACCAAACTGGGAGGATGGCAAATATGCCATTGTTAAGAAAATAGTTTCCATCATCTTCAACCCTGAAGTGAGACACTTTCGAAGAATGCAGTTTTTAATATTGTTCCGAGCTGCTATCTCCGACAAATTTGGAGCTTCGCCTGAGCTGACGAAATGGAAATTGTCCGCCATAAAGGAATTGACTCAAGGAGCGGCCAAATATTTTTCATCAATAACTGTAAAAGGCAGCACTCCCACCAAGCATATTAAAAATTTTACTAAAGAACTCTTGCTAACATTGAGTGATCCGTCTACGGCGTCTGACTCGCAGCTTGGTAACGTTGTTCAAAAATTCTTTAAAAAGTTGTTCAAAGACAACGTCTCTTCGGAATCGATGAAGGTGGTTAGAGAGCTGTTTACAAGTCATCCACAATTGAAGAGACTTTTCGAACAGTTAGGACTAAACGCTATTTCGACACCTCAAGAGGGTAGGAAGAGTATGAAAATGTCAAAAATGAATGGAAATTCCCCCACAATGACCACACCAGTTGCTATAAAAAGGAAATCGGAGCGAATCACCAGTTCAACCCTGACACCCAAACCTGATGTGACACCATCAAAAAGAATGAAATCAAAGCAGCTGCGATAAAATTACAGATACGACTATTTAGGCTATCCATTTATAGATATCGTCATGAAATACTGTTTATAAATCATTTTCATTGTTGACTGGATTAGGATTCAGATTTAATTACTATTTATAGCGACTTACTCTTGACCCTGTAGTTCCAATTTTATGAAAGCCAGCCCAAATCCGGAATTGACTTGATTGAAATTGTAATAAAAGTGAGTTATTAAGTAATAAATTAAAATGTGTGTACACTATTTATAACTGACTAATTTGGACTTAGTCGGTAATATTCAATATTCAATTGCTGGCATTTTTATGAGGTTTCCTATTAACAAGTGCCTTTTTCAGCGTTCAAGTGTGATGTTGGGGAAAGCCACTGGGGACGTGATGGACATTGCATTTTTGGGAATTTGTACAAATTCACTTGAGCTGACCGCTTAAACGGCTCCTGCAACGTTATAATCCAATAATCAAGCCATTTGAACCACTCCAACTTGTGATTGATGGGTAGTAAATTATAAGGGATTAAGAGATACATTAAAAATTGCATGATAAGCCCATTTTTTCGGTTTAAATGCAGCCGACCTAAACTAAACCGGCAGAGCATAGGAATTGTTTTCGCTCTAAAATGATGCCAGACTATTTGTGACGGCTATTTATGCAGCTAATCGTTTCCAACTTACGTGGACTTGACCTTACGTCAAGGATTATGCATTTGTCCGCACAATCGGTCACTCCATTTCTGTATAACTAACTCATCCGAAATTCTCGGCACTCGGCACATTTGATAGATAAACCATTTTATCAACTTGTTTGTAAAAATTAAAAAATCGGCACCAGAAGCAAAAGTCTTAATCCCATGTCAGCGTCATAATGTACCAATCCAAGCCATCCTGTTTCAATCCATCTTGTTTATTTGCACACAAGTTCATGATCAGGGCTGAAAACAGATCACATTCGAGAACTAGATGACTGCTACCTTAATTTAAACCCAGGCGAAATCATGCATTGTAACATAAACAATTAATTGGAATGACAAATGTTTATGCAATTCAAAGGCATTTACAGAGATTCAAACGCAGTCAGGCTACAATACCATAAACATCTTTCAGTCTGTCAAACGTCGTCAGGTTAGTTTGGATACATTAGCAGAACATATTTACCCACGCCAAACACTCGTTTATTTGCTTAACAAAGCCAGAACATAGTTTTAAACTTACTCTAACAATCATCTCAGCTAAGAAAAGAAACAATAGAGTTTGCAACATAGTTGTGGCACAATGGGGAAAGTTCGCCTTGTTCAGAGGTTCGTGAGAAGTTGGCGATTTCTCGGAAGTATCGTCATTCCCATTGTTTTACTTCCGATAATATTCATCCCGGATGAAGACCAAGGTCAAGATCACTCCATTGAAGGGTTGGCTGGAGAAGAAGATGGAGACGCCAAAAAATCTACGGTAAGTGGCACAAGTACAGTAACTTGGTTTGGCAGGAACTTTGCCGAAATGTATGACGCTGTTTTATCCTATTGTCCCCAGAAATTTAGAATGGCCTACGCAATGTTGGTTATGTCATTTTATTGGGCTTTGGAACTAGCTCCTTTGCCAATCACGGCTTTACTGCCTTTACTACTTTTCCCTATACTTGGGATTCAAGACATTTGTAAGACATTTGCATGCTAAACATTGAAGTGCAAAATAACAGAATAATATTCAATGCTTTTTTTAATTG
>JAAXNX010001315.1:0-18651 GCA_036491905.1 Folsomia manolachei
ATTTCAAGTCAATTCAACTAATGATTTCCATAATTGAGACAAAACCGACATCCGACCTTACAAACTTCCCACAACCTCACGAATTATGTGATGCACACATGTACATAAGCAATGATAACTTGACTTGACTTCAGTTCCCATACTATGCTACGAATTGAATGGCTTATTCCATCAATTTATTCAACTTTGCTCATCACATGTCTTAAATAAGGTGGTTGAGTGCTTTGGTCAGTAATGGGTGTCCATTATTTGTAGCCAATACTTTGTTCAACTTTTTGCACGCCATGAAACCAAAACCATTCGTGAGACTTCTGGAAACTTAATTGATTTCGTTATTCATTCTTAATTCTCCAGGAACGACTCCTTACCACTCTCGGTGCAGATGATATTGAGAAAATCAGACGAAATTTCGGCTGGACATTGCAAGATTTAGCGAGAGGTTATATGGTACAGGTAAGCCAATTACAGAAAAATTGCAAAAGAAAATTCCACCCACATTAATCATGATAAGCAACCTATTAATATTGATGGATTCTCCTTCTTTGCAGGACCCACGTGGCGGTTTGATAAGCCGTTGGTCCCTTCTTCCAGTGGAGGAGGAACTCATAATTCTCCAACAATTCCTCCGATTCCCCGTCACAAAACCCATAAGTCTCGCCCTAATTAAGGAAGACTTTCCTATGGTCAGTGTGAACAATAATCTCCTTCCAAATAATAACAACAATCACTCCCCTCCAACTCCGACCAGTAATGGTGTAAATGGGAAATCGTATCAAAATCAAAAAGTTGAACCACCTTCATCCCCACAATCAATTAGTCCCCTGCACCAATTAACTTCGGCGTTGGGAATTTCCACAAATAAACACCACAATCAAAATCAACTTGTTTCCGGTTTGTCGTCTAGTCTTCCAGTGGCAGCAGGTAAAAAAAATTCCTTTTTCAAATTAATGCCTCATTACCAGAACCAATGACATATTTATTGCGCTCCATTTTTGCATATCGTAATCACACCGTGTAATTCACACGGCATTTAGTTTCATCTCATTACACCACTTGGGCTTCACTAATTGTCTCAAATAACAGGATGACAAATGTGTTACTGCTTATTGAAACTCGTCACCTGGCTCACCTTGATACTTCATAAGTTGTGGTGAGTAGTTGAAGTTGACACTTTGTGAGCAAGACACCGGTCAGTGATAGATAAAAGAGTGACCAACCAGTAGCCTAAGTATTGGGTGACTTGTTAATAAGACCGGTCAACTGCTTATTACTAACAAAGTAATAAGGAATATGTGTGACTCTCTTTGTTTTGTTTAATATTCCATCCGTCCAACTGCGAGTGTCATGCAATGCAATAAGATTAATAGGAAAGATGACAGATGGTTGGTCAGTCGGTCGGTTTGAGGGTCACTCCGTCATTTTACAGTCGTTATATTCATTATATGACGTGATGTACCAATGTATTGTATTGCCAGATATTAGGAAGTGGCTCGCAATTTTAATGGGTTTTCGTGTCTTTCTCAAACAACTACGTAAGACAAATGCTTCAGTACGTGACCAGTGTCCACTCTAGGGATAAAATGAGACAAAATGTCAAACGGATGGAGGTCTTTGTTTCTCGTAAAAGTTTTCTTGGGTTAGGATCATTATATGCAGGACAGGTGCGATGTCAGAAGGTTGTAGTGCCTGTTGGAATTAAAAGGTTTTTGTATCAATAAATTTTCATCAGATGAAACATTCTAGGATTTGAATGAATGCGTATTGAATTCGCCAAATGTCATCCATCCGGGGATGTGGATTCAAATTGATACGAGTTTAGCATGTAAATGAGTGAGAGGCAAGATTTATTTTTCGCAAACACTACATAAAACCCAAGACGTGTGATAATTAACTTTTTGTGGATTCATGACTGCATCATTTGTGTCTTATGGGATTGTTTTTAAAACATGTCATAAATTACGAGTCCCGTCAAAATGTAGAAACTCATCTTATTCATTACTTACCTTCACATTGATTCAGGTCTTAAAATGAGGTCCACCAGCCACCACAACTACCAGGGTCACCCAGATTCCGGGTCACTTCTCACCACAACCTCATCCCCATCCTCTCGCCCCACTGGTGGCTCTGCACTAAATTTATCCCTCTCCGGACAAAATTCCTCGGATGATTCAGAACCTGAGCGTGAATTTTATGAGAGGGCACGAAAACACGAAACATTTTCGCCACATCATCGCCGAGCTCATTCCCACCAATTACCCGATTCCGTTATGGATTTGAGTGTGAAACCCGGTAATAATAATTCGACACCCAGCAACAACTCCAACGCCGCGGCCGCCGCGCTCCTAAAATCTCGCGGGATGACGGTGTCCCAAGCCCTAAAATCGGTGCGTGGCGGTGGTTCTGCGTCTGGTGGGAGTGGTTCACCAAAAGCGGGTCAAAATCCACCCAGTTTTGAAGACAACTTTAACCAAACCCTCGGCCTCATGGGGATGGGTATGAATATGTCGGCACTACTCAATAATTTAGGAAATATTAAATCAACCGATCTCATGGCCGCGGCGGCAGCTCAACAATTCTTATCTTCCGTAACGGCAAGTCTGCAACATCAGCAGCAACAAGTTCATCAAATTCAGCAGAAAAAAACAAGTTTAAGTGCGCACAGTGGACAAACTTCGTCTTCTGGGTCGACTTCTCCAGGGATTGGAACAAACAATAATGGAAATACGCTCTCCAGTAAACTTTCTCCCAATACTCACACCGGAGGAAAGCAGCAACATCATCAACAGCAACAGGAAAATATAGGGATGAGGTCACAAGATCGTCATTCTCAATCCCAGGCTCAAAATCATAATCAATCTCCCGGAAGTGGGTCCCATAAGAAATCTAGTTCTGCTGGAAAACGGGCTTGGAATCCTCTACCCGCCCCGGTGGCAATGGCGACACAACTTGGTCAATCCTGCAACTGGTAGGTGTTCATACTTTAATTACGGCATTTGCTAGTAAGCCCTCTCTGACAATTGGGTAGTTAAAACTAAAGATTTTTTCACATATTTCTTAAAACAGGTAAAAGACGCGTTCAGTGTGCCGTATGTCTGAAAACATTTTGCGACAAAGGCGCTCTAAAAATCCATTTTAGTGCGGTACATCTCCGAGAAATGCATAAATGAGATTTTTCTCCATATTTCCTAAAACAGGTAAAAGACGCGTTCAGTGTGCCGTATGTCTGAAAACATTTTGCGACAAAGGCGCTCTAAAAATCCATTTTAGTGCGGTACATCTCCGAGAAATGCATAAATGCACTGTCTCCGGATGTTCGATGATGTTCAGTTCAAGACGGTCAAGGAATCGTCACTCTGCAAATCCTAATCCAAAACTACATTCTCCACATATTCGGAGGAAAATCTCACCCCATGATGGTCGTACTGCGGGTCCGGCCCTTAATCTGAATTCACCAACACTCATGCTTCCACCTGGGATAAGATACCCGGGCTTTATGTCATCCACTGGTGGACTGCCTGGAAATCCAGGTGAGGATGAAGACTACATTGACGCAGAAGACCACAGTTTTAGTGGTGATGAAGAGGACGAAGATTTCCCAGAATCTCGGATGATTAAAATGGATAAGTGAGTGACTTTTTGCATTCTCATAATTTGCACAAAATTTGCATGCAAACCCGCATATTCTAAATTAGCATTCGTGACAAACCCTCATTACTTGGTTTGCTATTAGCCAAATATTCCCATCAACTTAACTTTGTCCCATTTCATTAAATCCTATAATTTGCAGAGAGGAAGGAGTTCCCGACGACTCTTACATGTCGGATGAGGGCAGTTTCTCATCAAATAATGAGGATTCCTCTCCAACCAAATTTTCTCCTGAAACCATGCTTGCCCAGGGTCACGGTCAACCCCAAGTGACGGCGGATGGTGCTCGTAAAAGGAAGCGAAACAATCCCGTTCGTCTCCCAAGTGTCCCGGATGACTCCAATGATGAATTCTGCTGTTACGATGACGGCACCGTGGTCAACGAGGAGGAAGACGGCACTAAAACCGACTCCCCGAAACGGTTCAAAGAATCGGGTATTGAGGACACCGACAAGTCTCAACTTTCCCCCGAGGATGAAGAGCACTCCCCATCCGCTCTGGATCTCGCTAAGAGCAGTCCAACACCACCAACTTCACCCAAAGATGACAAAGAGGAATCATCATGTTATCGTGATAATGAGCAAAAATACAATCACACCCAACAACAGGAAAATGACAAAGAATCCCACAAATCCCGGGATCAAGAGGATGTGGATCATTTAAGCCGAATTCAAAGCCTCCCAATTTTCTCAAAGGCTCCCGGTGATGGTGAGAATGATTCCGAGGTTTCTTCGGAACTTGGGAAATCTGATGATGACGAGGAAAACACGGGGAGGTCGATTGGCTCACCGAATTCTTCAAGTAAGTGATTTTTGTTCTGTTTTCTCCAACATTTCCTTCCTGTTTCTTTGTCCGTGTGTCGGAGTAGCACTCCGGTGGGAGTGGGGATTAGTGGGAGTCGTCTCTAGCCCTGATTTTGTCTCAATCTCCTGTCCAAACCCATACTGAAAATTAATCTTTGTTTTCCTTCCCCCAAAGCAGATGGGTACATTGATCGAGAAAACCCGAAAAAGTGCTCAGCCTGTGGGAAAGAGTTTCAGAATCAATTCGGAGTTAAGACACACTATCAAAATGTCCACTTGAAGGTAGGTCAACTAATATGATGGCGACCTTAATTAGATTAAAGTCAAAATACTTAGAAAAGTAAAAGTGGTGCTTAATAGAATATTAAGTAAATTACCTAAAAATTGAGATATTTTCACAAAGAATCATTTCTCACCAACCACCTCTTCTCTATTTATTTATAGTTGATGCACAAATGTACAGTAACCTCCTGTACGGCCGCCTTTCCCTCTAAACGGTCCCGGGATCGGCACTCTTCTAATTTAAATCTGCACCGAAAGCTTCTCAGCACTTCACCCACACCACGGGATGATTATTTACCAGGTATTGGGTCACAATCACCCAGATCACCGTCGCCCTCATCCACGGGTTCTACCAGTCCCGACCCTGGCCGAGGTCCGAGATCTGGAGGAGTTGGTGGTAGCTTAAATAATGGAGGCAGCCGACGACCAGGGGGCGAAATTGACTTTATAACAACGGCCACGACGGCCACAGCACTTTCTGGGGGAGGCAATCACACGCACCAGGGTCTCTCTATTTTTAATCCGTATATTTTTAGGAGTAACCTTCTCCTAGAGAATAGTTTGTATATTAATTAGAAATTAGGTTAGTAGGTAAGTTATCTGAAGGAGGTAAAGGGGTGTGTTTCCAAGTTTGGGGTTCTTTACATGAATCGCAAACACTTTGGTTACTTCAACTTCAACGGAATTCCAAATGTATATAGATTGAGATTAGGGTTAGATTGTAACTTAGTTTGCACACCTTGCTCATAATCTATCAGAGAAGACCATGTAAATACGTCATTTACAATAATTAGTGAAAATTTTAGATACACATTTAGTTATGATTTAAATGTTCATTGCATTAAGATTACGAAACACATTAAACTTTCTTTCACATTTTGATGTACAAGTCTCAAAAACCTTTACCCACAAATCCACCCTAGTTCTAGTCACGCTTCATTCAATGAGTTTAATACCACCCGACATCCAAGGATGATCCTTGAAGGATCGGTAATTACAGAAATGACACAAAGTAGTGAAAATAATGTACATACTAAACCAAGCTTTTACTCAAGACAAAGAAACTTAGTTGCTTACAGTGGCTTAGGTTTAAAATGTAAATTAAGCTAGTAAATCATGGTCACTGCACCACACGGGTTTCTCTGCTTATCACGTTTAATTTGTAATATTTAAATAATCCATGAAATTATGATACACTTGATACTTACAAAGCTTGTTAGTTGTACAGAATGAATAATGTAAAAATGTTGTTGATTAGTTGTAAGGATTTCATGATAAGTGAGTGATATTATATATTATTATTTTATTTTTAAATATTTTTGTTGCTTTCGTACAAATCTGCACTTGGTAGCACTGTTACTTTTACCTACATAATGTCATTAAGTTACAATAGTAAGCATTTTTAGTAAAAAGACAGAAATGTCAGCGTGCCCCAAAGATGACATTACTCAAAGCAAATTGTTTAATATGAGAGTTAAGTTGTTATTTAATTGTTACATTAAAGCAGATAAGGTTTAACTAGAAATATGTAATTTTAATCAATATTTAATACCAAACCAAACAAGGTTTCACTATCACAGTTGGGTGGAGAACATTTGTGCAATCAAATCAAATCAAGTAAATAAAGAAAGTAATTCAGGATTTTAATGTAATTTAAATGTTTTAAAATTGGAATAAAAGAATGTCGAAAAGTTACTGAAAAGTTGTTTAGAATTTCAATTACATCATTTTTTTGTCTCATAAATTATTTTGCATGCGTAAAATGCATAGTTCAGCGACAGAAAGGTAAATTGTGTAGGGTTTACCAATATTATTGCAGTTAGGTCAACGATTTGGGTAAGGTATCTTGTCTAACAATATTGGGTAATATCTCACTTATTGGCGTAATTTTTTTCCATTACTAATGGTAACAAAACAATTTATTCCGGAAACTCGAATTCTTTCATGGCACTTTTACCCACACGAATGAGGCATCCTAGAGTTTCTGGAGTCTGGAGTCGATGGATTTAAAAGTTAAAACTAAATTATTAAAACACGCTACAAAGTGACACTCCGTAAAAAATGAAGCCAACACGGAGCTTATGCAGCTTAACAGATGACCCACATGATGGGAAAAAACCCAAGAGAAGGTCACATAGATCAAGATCCAAACCCAGACGTTCTAATAGGAGCCCACATCCCCATTCTCAGAGTACTTCTACAGTTGTAAGCTTTCTGTGTCTGAAATTCGGTATTTCATAAAACTTCCGAATCCGAATATTTATAATTTTGTCCCTTTCACCAAGGCCCAACTAGAATCCGTTGACTGCACCTTCGAGCAATTTGACACTGCCAAGTATGAGGGAGAAGTTGAGTCATATAAATCCTCAAAAATCTCTGACCTCCAAGGCATTGTTTCCGGAAAGTACAATAAACATCGGCGCCGGAGATACTCCCCCAAAGTCAAACGGTTGGCCTCCATCGTCCAAGGTTTACATTCCCTGCAAACCTTGAAACCTCCGACGCCTCTGGCGACAGAAGAGTCAAACACATCTCTAGAATCAAATGAATCTGCTCCAGTTTGCGGTGACAATTGCAATTATTGCACCTGCAACAATGACGATGAAGATGACCCTGCCACCGAACCGGAGACTTCTGAACTGCATATCCCACAATATCCCAGAACCTCAAAAGTTTACACAAACAAACCAACCCAACTTCCCAATGATTTTGAAGTTACACCCGAAAAACCGGAGATCTCTACTTCGGATTATGATCCAAGTTACACCGGCTTGCCAACTGAGCCACAACTAGAGTTTCCATCGACATCCGCCGCCACGGTCACACCAGAAGAAGAAGACTTGGAAGATGATTCTGAAGAATTTGACATTATGCCACACCCACAACAAATACCAGTGACACGCATTCCGCCATCCGCACCTGCTTCTATCCGGGCACCAGAACCAATTCCCTTCACCCTAAAGGAGATGGATGATTGGGAAATCGCTTTTACGAGAACGTACAAAGTGGAGCTAGAATTGATAGAAAGTTCGACGGAATTTACTCCCCGACAAAAAGTTCAGGTGGCTGGAATAACAATTTTAAGGAATCTTTTCTTAATCTCAATTTTTAACACTATTCCATTCTACCCAGCTCCTCAATAAGCACCACACCTGTTGGATAATGGACCTTTATGAGCAACTGGACAGATTTAGCGAAATGGCTGCAGACTTTGAAACCGCAACTGAGGCAGACAGGAAAGAGTTTTTGAGCCAAATCTCTCAACTAGAGGACAAACTACAGGACGCTCAGAAACAGCTTTGTCGGGAGCAAGGGAAAGTTGAGAGTTTAAAAAGAGAAAATGCTCGACAACACGAAATTATTGGGGTTGGTTTGAATTTTGCAATCATTCAAATTTTTTAGGATGTTATCTTCATTTGTAAATTGGTTTGGTCCAGCAACTCCAAGACATGATTCACAACCTGAAGGAGACTGAAAGGAGTCGCGAATCTTTCCAAAAAATACAGGATTATGTCTGTAATACCGGGGTATGATGGATAACTAAAGTTTTTTGAAATTTTTTCCTGTTATCGTAGCTTATCTTTTAGGAAATTGAGAGAGAACAAGAAAAACTACTTTCAATCCTGGAACATTACAAGACTAAAATTGAGCGGAAAGAGAGGTGACACCCAAAATTCTTTATTTTTCACCAATTTCTTATTAACCTTATCTTTTGCTTATCTTTGTATGTTAGGAAAATGCAAAAGCTATCTGTTGAGGAACACGCTGCAAAATTGAGAGTACGCGTCGCAGCCAAGGAAGAAGATCGTATTCGAAGTGAGATAAGCCAAATGCGAGGAACTGACATTTCGGGGAGACATGACACTGAAGATAACGCATTGAATCATTTCTGGAGAAATGTATAAGGGATGGATGATAAGCGATGAATGAGTAGATTTTAAAGGAAGAGAATGATTTCATAATAAAAACGAGATCCATATTTTATTCATTCTTTTACAATCAATAAAGTGACGACAACAATACTAAAACTAGTCAGTGACGGTAAGTCAGTGAAGCGAGACTTATTCTAGGATAACACAATACTTTAATTGATTTTCAGTTTTTTTGTAAGTTTATCATAAAATTGATGCAACTTGATCATCATAATAGTATTTAGTGTAATGTGTAATAACGGTGAGATTAGATTAGATTGTAATTTGTAGGGAACAAGGTTGACTTTACAGAATAAGTTAAAATCCACTAAATAAACATAATTAAAAGATTTTGTCACCTACTTTAAAATCAGACTCATAAATTAATAAATAAAGCTAGAAATTACTTAGTACAATTAGTTACACTTTAGCTCAAATGGATAGAATCCATGCACATTATTTGAGACTTTATAAAAACACAAAGTCTAATAAGATTCTGGATACTGATCAAACTAATTAGTGACCTAATTTAGTCTTAACTGACCCATTATGTATGTACAATTATACTGTGTAGGCATGATGATGATGACTTATAAGTACCTTACATAACTAACTACAAAAAGATTAGTGTTACTTATAAATGTCCAGCGATTTACATTCTGGCCAGTAAGGGGCAAATTGAAGATTAAGCATTTTTACAGCAAACCGTTAGAGTTGGACTAAAATTAATGATAAACTTTAAATATTTAGCTTCCTACCAGATGTACAAGTCTGACTATGTTGTACATGAATCCTAACTAATTTTAGTACGTATTTTGTTAATAACTCAAACAAAAGGAACTGATGGCTGGCTGTGAGTAGAGTAACTTTTTAGTTAAATTGAATAACAATCAATCAACAAATATTGTACCGTATCAAGGATTATGTGGCTATTAAATAATTAATAAATTAGTAACACTTACTTCCTATTATTGCTCATTCTACACACTTTTTAGAGTGAGACTCTAATTTCCTTACCGAGTCAAACACCAAACTACATTTACATCGAAATACATCTTCGGGATGAGAAGATTCCAAATGGTTCAGAAATGTGGGACCAGAAACAAAGGATTTGCCACAGAAGCGACACTGCAAATGTTTAACCATGTCAAATTCGCGAATTCTGGTCTATTCAAAACAATTGCAAAAACTTACGTCAACAATGGAAGGATGTACACCCTCTTTTCGCTCAGTTGGGGGTGGTGGGTTGCCAAAAACGGTCGGAAAAATATTAAATGGTAGAAATGGATTCCACTGGGGTTGTGGGAGATGATTAGTATTAGCCATGGGTGGACTGAGTGCCTGGAAAATCCTCCGATAAGTAATGCTCCCGTTGCCAAAAACGGTCGGAAAAATATTAAATGGTAGAAATGGATTCCACTGGGGTTGTGGGAGATGATTAGTATTAGCCATGGGTGGACTGAGTGCCTGGAAAGTTAGGTAGATTTTTTTATTTTAACACATCTTCATTAAAAAATTAAATTAATGGTGAAAGACACAGAAAGAACTGTTAGCTGAAAATTAGTACCATTTGAAAACGAGGGGTTGGAAAGAATTCATAAAAATTCATCTTTCCTTTCCTTACGTTAAGCTTGTAATTTTAGAAAGTAGAGCATTTTTATAGAAAATTAATCTTTCACCAAATTTTTATCAAGTTTAAAGCAAAGGTTTTTAAAGCTAAGTTTCACAAAAAAGCTTAACCTTACCTGTGATGGAAGCCCGGTAGGGTTAGGTGGAGTAGATCCATTATGAAACAAGTAAGGATTGAAAAACGCCGGAGCAACGGGAGCATTACTTATCGGAGGATGATCAGACATGACATTTTTCCCATCAAGTGGATTCTCATTATCCTCCTTAAAACTATCATTACTACTACAGCCATGGTTAGAGTTGTCCGAGGTTGATAACAGTTTACGATGAAGATTTAAATTAGAAGCGTGACGATCTCGGGATCTTTTAGAGGGGAAAGCTGCATTACATCCGTCCACTATACAGCGGTGCATCAACTAAAGAAGGAGAAAGTGCCACATTTTTTAGCAAATGTCACAATTTTGCAATTATGCAATTATGCATGTCGACCTACCTTCAAATGTACATTTTGATAATGAGTCTTTACTCCAAAATGGTTTTGAAATTCCTTGCTGCAAACGAGACATTTCCTTGGGTTTTCGGGATCGATGGGAATATCTCCATCTTATCAAAGTAATTAAAAGTAAGCAAACTTGTACCTATGCTCAAATCTCGATAAGCAAAATAAACAAAATATTCGAATTTGTTTCTTACTCACTGGAATTCGGCGATCCAGCTTCACCCCTGTCTCCCTCATCCTCCTCCGACTTTGAGGAATCCGACCCCACATGCGGAATTGGGGATGACGAGTTATTAAAAATTGGCAGGTTTTCCAACTTTCCTAAATGATCTGTCATAGCGTCCTCGCCAGTTTCGTGGTTTGTCGTCAACCCACTGACGCCCTTGTCGCCGGTGTGGTTGTGGTTATCATCCTCCGATAACCTTCTTAGTGAATCATGACGATTTTTTGATTTGACTGATTCTCCTCCCTCAGACTTTCTCCGCTTTCCCCGGATTCCTTCTTTGCCCAGAGTTTCTTCCGGAGATCGGTGACCATTATGTGAAGCTTGGTGTTGCCCTTCGTTCTCACCTTTGGGATGGAATACGGATAAGCGACTCTCATCAGCGTCATCCTCGATATCATCATCTTCATGAGATACCACGGTTCCGTCATCATAACAGCAGAATTCGTCATTAGAGTCGTCTGCCACGTTAGAGAGACGAACGGGTGGATTGGACTTTCTTTTCCGAGCGCCATCCTTCTTTTTGTTGCCATTACCTCCACCCACACCACCTAGATCGTTGGATGGAGAGGATTTTGGGAGAAATTCCTCTGCTTCATTAGAGCTAAATGAAGCCTCCGAGTTGGAACACGTCCATCATCATCCCTCTGAGAAAAAGTTTGATAAGCAAAAATCTGCAAAAACATGCCAAAATTAGCTACTCACCTCTCCATCTTGACCATATGCTTCAACTCCATGTCGTCATCGTCATCACTGGTCTTATCATCTTTTTCTCCGTCTAGCGACATCCCTCCCATCCCTCCATTTTGTGGCATCATTCCAGGAAGGAACGGTGGGAATCTCATCCCAGAACCGGGGAAAAGCATCGGATTATTCAGATTGATAAGAGGTTGACTAGATCGCCCATCATGGGGTGAGATTTTCCGGCGCAAATGAGGAGAATGAAGTTTTGGATTGGGATTTGCAGAGTGTCGATTTCTTGACCTTCTCGAACTAAACATCATATTGCACCCGGCTACCGTACATTTATGCATTTCTCGGAGATGTACCGCACTAAAATGAATCTTTAGGGCGCCCTTGTCGCAAAATGTTTTCAAACAGACGGAACATTGGACGCGGCGTTTTCCTGAAAAATGAGCAAATTCTTACCCAAGCTTCCTTCAAAGTCGTCAAGCATTATTGACCTTAGTAAGGTCACCTTACCTGCCGCGGTCATCGCAGAACTCGCATTATTCACCAATTGCGCCGCCATTGGGACCGGATTCCATCCTGACCTTTCTCTTTTTAGAGGCTGCATCGCCTTCCTAGAGTGCGGAGGTCCATTTCCTTGTCCACCATTATTTCCTCCGGAAGGTCCATTATTATTCGACATGCCCGAAGCGGCTGCTGCCGCAGCCGCCGCCGCCATGAGGTCGACAGACTTGTGCATGTTGTTGAGATTATTAAGGAGTTCATTACTCATACCGAGAGGGTTTCCGGAACTATTTTTGTAGTGGGGAGGATTACTCTGATCCTTTCCTCGGTGATGGAGGTGATGATTTTCTGAGATTTCTTTACCACCCAAATGATGGTTGAGATGGTTGAGATGATTAAGAGGATGACCCAGTCCATGATGAAGATGGTTACCCGCATTGGGAAGAAGTGAGTTGAGAGAGCTTATCAATCTGTCCCGCTCGGCGACGGCGGCATGGTGGTTGTGAAGTGAATTATGGTGATCTTGATTGGGTGAGGGGGTGTGGGTCTGGTGGTTGGAGGAAGGTGTGACAGAGCCACGTTTAGAGCTGGAGGTTGAGTTCGACTTGGAATTTGTGGAGGTCACGGCGACGTTTGAAGAAGATAAGTCAACGACGTCGTGTTGGGATTGGGACTTTCTCTCCGAAGATAGGTTGATGTCAGTCGATAGGTTTTGACTTTCTTCATCAGAGTCCGATTGCACGGAGAGATTCAGGGCGGATGAATTTGTACTGCGGCGACTGTTTCGACCTCGGCTTCTGTCACCTATTAGAAATGTGAACAGTGATGAATAACACAATAGCATTTGAGAGAAGGTGAGTAATTATCCTAAAATTTTTAGTTATGCCTATTAATTTAGGTGGTCATTGAAATTCATGGCATACAAAGTTTGTGGACTAAAATCCGGTTTTCATTTCATTCGGGTTCTGTATTATCTCAACTGACCATGCGATGCTAGGACAATTACATTTTGTGTCAGATACCCCAAGAAAACTGATGACTTCTATTTTTTATAGATGATGATTGGCAAAGATGAAGGAGAAAAAGATGCAAATGGCCTCATCATCAGAAAAGTGTTCACTCACTTGTTAACCTTACCCAGATCATGACTACAATATTAAACTAGTATGACTGGAATTAAGCTTTGCAAGAATGTAGGAAAATAGCTATCTTCTGCAGGTAGTGTCAGATTGTAACTTCACTCAGGTGGTGTGGTGTCGTAATTATGAGACGAGTTTGAGTTGATTCAATCGCCCGACTTATTAAATGCAAATGAGGTGATCACAAAACATGATCCTGTCTTTGTACTCTGCTTGCAACGAGATTGCAAAATTGTAAAAACACAAAGCCATGAAATATTCTAAAGAATCAATACCCAGTCAATATCAGACAGTCGATGTAACAATTTGCAAAAAAGTTCGCGAGTTCTTTGCCACTACAGGTGCAGGTCATCCTTGGAATCAATACCTTGCAAATATGACAGTCAGTCAGTGTAAATTATCAAATCCTGATTCGGCTTGTCAAAATTTGATTACAAAATGAAGTCAACACTTGGATGAAGCCAAACTCAGACAGGTTTAATGACATACCAGTCCCTGGTAACTAGCGCCAAAAAATTGGCAAGGTTCATCTTCATGCATCTGCGAAATGTGCAAATAGCGTAATTACCTGATCCACCACCTCCCGTCCGCTCATTATTGTTGTTGCCTTGATGGGGATGACTTTTCCCATTATTTTGCCCACTGGAGGAGTGATTGTTATTTATGGGAGTCCCCTGAAAATTTGCTAATGACACCGGTGGAAACGGAGAAAGTCCACCAAGATGGTTGAGATGAGAATTAAGTGCAAAAAGGGATCCGGGTGGAACTACTCCATTGTTGTTGATATTGTTATGATTTGCAGGACTCTTTGGAGAGAGGAGGGAAGTGTTGGAGCTGGAACTACTTAAATTACCGTTGGCCGAGGTGATTACATTGTTAAGTGTGGTGGGTGTGGTGGATGAAGAATTTGCTGTCGTGGGGATGTTCAACCCGTGTCCGAGAAGATTTAGGGATGGGTGGAATAGCGAGGAGAAATTGTGACTGGGACGAATATTTCCGCCAACACCATGTCCACTTACTCCGGGGGACATTAGGGGGAAATCGTCCCGCATTAGGGCAAAACTCAGGGCAGAGGTGACTGGGAATCGGAAGAATTGTTGGAGAATTACAACTTCTTCGTCTCTTGGTGGCATAGTCCATTTGGAGAGGAGACCTCCGCGAGGATCCTGAAAAGAAGGTTAGATTTTGAGACCGGAATTGGAATTTGGCAAATTTTTTCATTATTTTTTCATAATTTTATACAATAGGTGTCTAATGCATCATGCGCCGACGAAAATACGCCAAATATCGATTCAGGAGTAGGAACAAACTAATCCATCCGAGACAAAATGTCATAAAATACATCTCCGAAATAACAAGAGGATCTCGCAACAACAAATAAAAGTCACCATCAACCCCGTCTATGGTGTTTTATATTGCCTCTTTTTCTTAACTGTGCCATACTTTGGGCAGAAAAGGTGCTTACTTTACTTGCTACTAGATTCATGAAGTATGAACAAGTCAGCAGATTTTTTCTTTTACAAATGAAAATGAAATGAATTCTCTCAGATGTGAGTCCAACTATGGAATGTTTCCAAAGATGCAGCCAGTCCCAGTTGGGAAGCTTTATAAAGTAAGTGAAAACATCCCATTTTTCTCAAATGTTATGGCATCCTCTGCTCTGTTATTCTTTGTGATCTTATAAGATTCCCAAGTTATGGTTATTTGTGTTTCTTTTGAGAGTTGTGGTAATGCCATTTGAGACTGAAGTGATGACAGGCTATTCACTGTCTTAAAGTGGAACCTGGATGTGATTCTGGGGAAGTGGGAACAAAAAATAAGTAAAGAGAAAGAAAGAGAGACTTTTCTTTTCGGGTGAAAAATACGAGAAAAGTTACCACGTCTGGGAGAGAGGGACGTTAATATAACAAGATACGGTTAAGGAAATTCCCACTGGACCCAGTTCCCCTAACATTTTACTATTTGGACGCTACTTGACTCCAGTTCGCTTGAATGAATGTTGCTGCGGTTTCTGGTCATTTTTCTCGACTAATTTGTGATTGTCAAGTGGTAGATAGTAAAGCATTCATGGACTCAAGAATAATCGACGGGGAAAATGAAATTGTAAATATTTCTCATTACCTGAATCATATAGCCTCTAGCAAGGTCTTGTGGATTCCAACCAAAACTCCGTAATATTTTGTCAACTTCATCCGGTTGGAGGGTGGCCATTAGGCGTTCCTTTAATAAATCGACACAGAATATTTTTTAAACATTATGTTAAATTCCGTGCAGCAATGCTAATACAAATCTTAGCGATTTTTTTAATGTCATGTTTCAAGTTTCTTATTATTCGACTACGAAATTAAGCAAAAGCTTGGATCAGTTCGCTGAATACACAAATATTTAGTAAATCTGGAAAGAATTTAAGCGTAAAGAAGTTAAGTAGCAGTAGTGTCTGGGACGTTGTAAAAGGTCCAAGAATCATGAAATCATCGGTCGGGTGCCTCTTGAAAATCCCACTGACACTGACATGACTGTCATCCATCCCATTGTCCGACCATGTCCTCCAAAAAGAGCGAGAACGAGCCGCAGCATTTTTCGAATGAATCCCTCAATTAGCCGTAAAGTAAAGTAAAGAAAAGTGAGGTAAAGCCGAAGGGTACACAAAGATGATGAGTAAGTAGCAGGCACAGGTAGGTACATATGTAAGTATTATGACCACTTATGTAAGCTAAGCAAGTCAAGTAACACAAATGGGAGCACTTACGATGACAATCTTGAGTCGGATTGGTAATGCGTGTGTCCCATACAAAGCTAGGCTGCACACGTCAAAAATTGACAATTGATCATCCCTTGATGTCATCAATTTCTCCAACACTGCAATCAAAAAATATACACAATAGAATCCAATCACATATGAGTCTCATCTGCTACAAATCCCATCTACTTTAGGAGAAGATGGCAAGACGTTACTTTCTTGAAGACAATTATTGTCCCAAAGGCATGACATGAGTTTGTTGGAGACTTTTAAGCTTGAGACACACTTCATGTTTAAACTTTATAAAAAATGGGATAAAAAATCCATTATCACCATTTGTAACACGTACAGGCAGCCCGCCCGGCAGCAGAAGCCTGCTTACTTTATCACCTTATCCATCCTGCTACCAAACTAAGCTAATCGTATGTAAGCCATCAAGACATGAAAAGCTGTTTGGAACCATTACAACTGTCCGTATCAGCCCAAAGCTTGTCGTTGTCACGTTCAAAATGTAGGAATGGTATTATTCCAAATTAAGTCCAGGCAGCAGACGCTGCTCGTCTTGTCCCATTGTCAGAGTCAATACCATAAAAAATTAGCCTGAGAGAGTCTAGTCATCCAGAGCAGTTTAGTTTAATCACCAAAGACCTGAATACAATGCACCCATCCATTTACTGGGATCGGGTAATCTTGATGTTGAAGTGGAGTAAATGAGATTTCCATCAACTCCCATTCCATCCAAGACTCAAATCAAAGTCTGTCATTTTAAAGCGTTAGAATTGCTGAACGTAAAATAAAATGAAGAATTTACTATTGCTAGAGAAAGTAGTGGTACATATTTTGTAACTCATTTTTTGCAAACCAGTTTTCATACCTAAAGAATGCAATAATGTAACCCATTAAAAATTACGAAACTTCGCTCAAGACATGCACTTTATTTCGCACGATGTCCCGTCATCTTCTTGCCATCCAAGTTCCATGTTTGACACCACCCAGTACCACCCACCCATTTCTTGTTGGATGGACTTTAGTTAGTTGGCATTTCCATTGTATTATTATGCAAAAAAGAGAAACCAAGTGGTCAGCAGCAGCAGCCGGCTTCACCACCACAGGGATGATAAGCTCCAGGCAGACTTTTACAATTTAAAATCATTTCGCTCTACTCAAGATTTTAGTAAATAAAGAACACCGACCGACCATTCGTCAGACCAAGTGACGATCAGGATTATTTCAAGTTAGTTGCCCCTGCAAACTGGCATCTCTTCGGAGTACAATGCCGAGAAAGAAGAATGAGCCGTGCATAAGAAATTTTTTGTCTCATCATGAATCTTCTTGCTTGCTGCGACACAATGACTTCTAAATTAGCTGATGAGGAGCACAGAACGGCTCAAGTGACTGTTTCAAATAACAATTGTCCATCAAAACATTGCCTAAGAAGAGGAAGACTGTTTAAATATTGAAGCACTCACGCTTACTCCATTAAGAGTAGAAAATAGGAGGCGAGGGTACGAGTTTGCGGAGGGTGTAGGGTGACGGACGGTGAATGTCCAATCAAATTCGGGAAAAAAATCTAATCAACCATTTTTTGTTCATTAATGTCCTTCGATTCTTGATTGTTGACGTTGGACAAGAGACGGTGGTTTGGAAGGATCTTCGTATGTCCACCACACTCAATTGATTGGAATTTTTCATTATCAGATGGAGAAATTGCAAATTTTTCGTGGTTTGGAGAGAATGCAAAGTGTTTTTGGCATTGTCAATCTTGGCAAACAGAGCATTGTCGTAGGAAATCAGCGGATTTTGAACTTTAAGCTGTTTGGGAAAACTATGATAAAACCAAAATTTAGCCTCCGTCTAAATATCTTTATTGCGTCAACTCTACAAAAGGGAAAATCCATTTATTTTCTTATTCCAAACTTACTGCATTGTAATCTTTTCTCGTCAAATTTCGAGTACGTGATGTGTCAAAGTACAAATTCATACGGCCATCTTCTCACAAATTCACCTTACCTAGACAATACCTGCATATCAGTTAAATAGTAAACATCCTTAAAATTCGGTAACGTCAACAATATTCGTCAAAAGATTGTGATTTGATGGTTTGCCCCTTTACTTTTTAGGAATTCGGAATTGGGTCCTTTTATCATTTTTTTGGTCATAATAATCGTGTCTACTTATTGCATAGGTAAAACAAAAGTCAACCTCAAAAGTTGACCCTAGTCCGTGTGGTTAGACATGTATTAGATGAAGTTCCACAGTAATTTGCTCTGTTCTGTCATTGTTTTACCCTGGCAAAGCATGGAGACCATAAAAATTGCTAATGATCACTATCTAGTCTGGTTGGATGATTTTTTACATTCTGTCAGACGAAATTCGTCTACAGGTCGCGTTCACTCATAGATAAATGTCATTCGTCCGAGCTGAACCCGAGGTTTCTTCAATTTCAAGAGATAAATGTTTTTTACGAAACAGTCCGTGAACCAAACCACGACCAAAAATCATTATTATGGAAATATTTTGAGTAAAAAGTGCCAAGACGGCCAAGAACATCAAAAAATGATGAACATGCTCACCCAAAGTATACCG